>JAREIK010010306.1:2500-210897 GCA_029783825.1 Sapria himalayana | reverse complement strand
TTAATTTTTATTCAATATAATTTAAATTTTTTATTTTAATTATTTATCAATTTATTTTTAGAGAAATATTAATTACAAAATAATTTATTAGTGAGAGAGATATAATTAAAATTAAACTGGTATACCCTAAATAATAATTAATAAATCTCATTTTTTTTCATTATAATTTTAAATATTCATTTTAATTATTTATTAGATTATTTTTATATAAATATTAATTACAAAATAAATTATGTGTTTGACAAATAAATTTATATAAATTATTTTTAATCAAAAAATATAGAGAAACTTTTTAAAATAAAAAAAATTCAAAACAAAAAATTATTATATTGTAATATATTTTGCTTTGCTTTTAATTATTTTAGGATTTGTAATTTTATTTTAATTGATATCTACCTTATTAATAATAGATTATTAATTTATTTTTTGATCATTATTAGAATATCTATCAATAAAATTGGTTATATTGAATTTATATGATATATAAATATAATGATTATTATAACTAAATATTGTATTCACTTTTGAAAAAAAATTAAAACTTATTATATTTTCAAAGGTTATAACCTTAAAAAAATGAGAAAAAATAATAAAAATAAATTATTCATTATTCATTTTTTAAATAAAACCTATAGATCATTAAATGCTTTCTTACTTAAATCAGTAAGCTCATAAACCCCGAAACCCCTAAATACATAAACCTTTTAACAGCTATATACTACTTAATAAATAATAAATCTCATTTTTATTTTTATTTATTATAATTTTAAATATTCATTTTAATTATTTATAGTTTATTTTTTTAGAAAAATTAATTAAAAATAAATTTCGTGTGAGACAAATCTTATTTAAATAATTTATTTTAGTAAAAAAATATAAGCTTATAAAAAGAAGGAAAATTTTAAAAATTAAATATTATTATTTTGTAATATATTTTGATTTGATTTTGAATCATTTTGTGTTATGTAAATATATTTAAATTAATATTTATATTATTAATAATTGTTTATTAATTTAATTTTTGATCATTATTATAATATCTATCATAAAAATTATTTATATTGAATTTATATGATATATAATTAGTAAGATTAATATAATTATACATTGTATTCACATTTCAAAAAATTTTAAAAATTATTTTATTTTCAAATATTATAACCTTTGAAAATCAAAAAAAATCAAAAAAATAATTTTAAATTTTTATTATATAAATAAAACCTATTAACCACTAAATGCCGAAAAACATAAATTGCTAAACTCCTAAACGACAAAACTCATAAATAATCAAACCATTAAACTGGTATACCATATATAATAAATCATAAATCTCATTTTAATTTGTATTCATTATAATTTTAAATATTCATTTTAATTATTTATTAGTTTATTTTTTATAGAAATATCAATCACAAAATAAATAATGAGTGAGACAAATATAATTTTAATAATTTATTTTTAATCAAAAAAAAAGCATATAAAAAGAAATAAAAATTTAAAAACAAAAAATTATTATTTATTAATATATTTAACTTTGATTTTGAATCATTATATATTGGTTTAGCAATTATATTTTAATTGCGATCAATCTTATTATTAATAGTTTATTAATTTATTATTTGATCATTTTTATAATATCGATCAATATAATTACTTATATTCAATTTAAATGTCTTATAATTATTAAGTTATTATAACTAAATATTATATTTACATTTGATAAAAATTTAAAAATTATTATATTTTCAAAGGTTATAACCTTCAAAAATGATAAAAAATCACAAAAAAAAATTTTTTTTATTATTTAAATAAAACTTATAAACCACTAAATGCTTAAACATTTAAATCTCTAGACTCCTAAACCCTAAAACCCCCTAAATACTTAAACCATTAAACCTATATGACCTAAATAATAAATAATAAATCTCATTTTTATTTGTATTCATTATAATTTTAAATATTCATTTTAATTATTTTTTAGTTTATTTTTATAGAAATATTAATTATAAAATAAATAATGAGTGAGACAGATAACATTTAAATAAATTATTTTTTATTAAAAAAAATAAGCTTATAAAAATAAACAAAATTTCAAAAATTTAAAATTTTAATTAGTAATATAATTTACTTTGATTTTGAATTATATTGGGTTCTGAAAATATATTTAATTAATATCTATCTTATTAATAATAGTTTATTAATTTAATTTTTGATCATTTTTATAATATATATTAATACATTTTTTTATATTGAATCTACAACAAATATAATTATTAAGATTATTATAACTAAGTATTGTATTCATATTTTAGAACTATTAAAAAATTATTATATTTTTAAAGGTCATAACCTTTGAAAATCATGAAAATTCATAATAATAAATTTTTTGTTATTTCATTGATTAAATAAAACCTATAAACACGAAAATGTGTAAACATATAAATCAATAAACCCCTTAACCCCAAAACAACAAAAAACATTAACAATTAAATAGTTATACCCTAAATAATAAATAATAATTCTCATTTTTATTAGTATTCATTAAAATTTTAAATATACATTTTAATTATTTATTAGTTTAATTTTATATAAATATAAATTAAAAAATAAATTATTAGTGAGACAAATATAATTAAAATAATTTATTTTTCATCAAAAAATATATAGGCTTATAAATGGATACAAAAATTTAAAAATTTAAAATTAAAATTTAGTAAAATATTTCACTTTGATTTTGAGTCATTTTAGGTTTTGAAATATAATTTAAACAATATTTAACTTATTAATAATTGGTTATTACTTTTTTATAATCATTATTATAATAAATATAAATAAAATAGTTTATATTGAATTTATATTTTATATAATTATTATGATTATTATAACTTCATATAGTATTCACTTTTCAAAAAAAAATTTAAAAATTATTATATTTTCAAAGGTTATAACCTTCAAAAATGAGAAAAAATAACAAAAATAAATTTTTTGTTATTTTATTTTTTATATAAAACCTATAAACCACTAAAAGACTAAATACTAAAAAGACTAAACTACTAAACCTCGAATCCCATAAATACTTAAAACATTAAATTAGTATATTCAAAATAATAAATCATAAATCTCAGTTTTATTAGTATCCATTATAATTTTAAATATTAATTTTAATTATTTATCAGTTTATTTTTATAGAAATATTAATTACAAAATAAATTATTAGTGCAACATATATAATTTAAATAATTTATTTTTCATCAAAAAATGCGCATAAAAAGAGGCAAAATTTTAAAAATAAAAAATTATTATTTAATAATATATCTTATTTTGATTTTGAATCATTTTAGATTTTCCAATTATATTTTAATTTATTTCATTCTTATTAATACAAGTTTATTAATTTATTTATTGATCATTATTATAAAATCTATCATTAAAATTATTTATATTGAGTTTTCATTAAATATAATTATTAAGATTATTATAACTAAATATTATATTCACATTTAAAAAAAAATTATATATTATTATATTTTCAAAGGTTACAACCTTCAAAAATAAAAAAAAATCAAAAAATTAAATATTTTGGTTTTTCATTCTTTAAAAAAACTATAAATCACTAAAGGTCTAAACAATTAAATCACTAAACTCCTGAACCAAAAAACAACTAAATACTTAAACCATTAAATCGGCATATCCTGAATAAAAAATAATAAATCTAAATTTTATTTGAATTCATTATAATTTTAAATATTTATTTTAATTATTTAGTAGTTTATTATTATAGAATTATAAATTAGAAAATAAATTATGAGTAAGACAAATATAATTCAAATAATTTATTTTAATAATAAAAATATAAAGTTAAAAAAAAGCAAAACATTAAAAAAAATTATTATTTAGTTATATATTTTTCTTTGATTTGAATAAATTTAGATTTTGCAAATACTTATTAATAATAACTATTTTATTAATAATAGTTCATTATATTTTTTTGATCATTATTATAATATCTAGCAATGTAATTATTTATATTGAATATAAATGACTTATAATTATTAAGATTATTATAACTAAATATTATATTTACATTGGAAAAAAATTTGAAAATTATTATATTTTCGAAGGTTATAACCTTCAAAAATTTTAAAAATAAATTTTTTGTTATATCATTGTTTAAATAAAACTTATAACCCACTAAATGCCTAAAGACTTAAACCTCTAATCTCCTAAATACAAAAGCCCCTAAATACTTAAACCTTTAAACTCATAAACCTTAAATATAATTTAAATAATTTATTAAAATATTAATTACAAAATAAATTATGAGTGATACAAATATAATTTAAATAATTTATTTTTCATCAAAAAAAATATAAGCTTATAAAAAGAAGCAAAAACTAAAAAAAAATATTATTTAGTAATAAATTTTACTTGGATTTTTCAATATTTTTAGGTTTTGCAATTATATTTTAATTTATATTTATCATATTAATAATAACATATTAATTTATTTTATGATAATTGATATCATATCTATCAATAAAATTGTTTATATTTAGTTTATATTATATATAATTATAATGATTATTATTACTACATATTGTATTCACATTTTTAAAAAAATTTAAAATTATAATATTTTCAAAGGTTATAACCTTTGAAAATGTGAAAAAATATCAAAAATATTTTTATTGTTATTTCATTGTTTAAATAAAACCTATAAACCACTAAATGCCTAAAAACAGAAATCACTAAACTTTTAAACGACAAAACCTCTAAATACTTAAACCATTAAACTGGTAAACATTAATAATAATTCATAAATCTCATTTTAATTTTTATTCAGTATAATTTTAAATTTTTTTTAATTATCTATCAGTTTATTTTTATAGAAATATTAATTACAAAATAAATTATTAGGGAAAAAGTTCTAATTTAAATTAGACTAGTATCCCCAAAATAATAACGAATAAATATCAATATATTTTTTTCATTATAATTTAAATATTCATTTTAATTATTTATTTGTTTATTTTTATATATAATATTAATTAAAAAATAAATTATGAGTTAGAAAAATATAATTTATATAAATTAAATTTCAACAAAAAAATATGGATAAACTTTTTAAAAGAAAAAAAAATTTCAAAACAACAAATTATTATATAGTAATATATTTTGATTTCTTCTGAATCAAAATTTGGATTTTTTATTATATTTTAATTGATATCTATTTTATTAATGATAGATTATTAATTTATTTTTTTGATCATTATTAGAATATTTATCAATAAAATTATTTATATTGAATTTATATGATATATAAATATAATGATTATTATAACTAAATATTAAATTCACTTTTTTAAAAAATATAAAAATTATTATATTTTCAAAGGTTATAACCTTTGAAAATATCAAAAAATAATAAAAATAAATTTTTTGATATTTTTTTTTAAAATAACACCTATAAACCACTAAATGCATGCACAGTTAAATCAGTAAACTCCTAAACCCCGTAATACCAAAATACATAAACCATTAAACCACTATATACTACTTAATGACTAATAAATCTAATTTTTAATTCTATTTATTATAATTTTAAATATTCTTTTTAATTATTTATTAGTTTATTTTTATAGAAATATTTAATACAAAATAAATTATGAGTGCGACAAATATAATCTAAAAAATTTATATGCTTATAAAAGTAGTAAAAATTTAAAAATAAAAAAATTATTATCCAAAAATATATTTTACTATAATTTTGAATCAATTTGGGTTTTGTAATTATTTTTTAATTAATATCTATCTTAATATCAATAGTTTATAAATTTAATTTTGATGATTATTATAATATATAACAATAAAATTATTTATATTGAATTTATATGATATATAATTATTAATATTATTATAACTAACTATTGTATTCACATTTCAAAAAATTATTATTATTATTATATTTTCAAAGGTTATAACCAATGAAAATGAGAAAAAATTATAGAATTTCTTTTTGATATTTTATTTTTTTAAATAAAACGTATAAACCACTAAAAGTCTAAAAACATAAATCGCTAAAATCCTAAATCAAAAAACCTCTAAATTCTTAGTCCATTAAGCTGGTATACAATAATAAATTATTACTGAGAAATATCTAATTTAAATTAAACCAGCATCCCTAAATAATAAATAATAAATAATAAATAATAAATCACATTTTTTTTCATTATAATTTTAAATATTCATTTTAATTATTTATTTGTTTATTTTTATAAATATATTAATTATAGAATAAATTATGAGTTAGACGAATATAATTTATATAAATTATTTTTCATCAAAAAAATATAAATAAACTTTTTGAAATAAAAAAAAATTCAAAACAAAAAATTATTATATTGTAATATATTTTGCATTGCCTTTGAATCATTTTAGGTTTTGTAATTATATTTAAATTGATATATATCTTATTAATAATAGATTATTAATTTATTTTTTGATCATTATTACAATATTTATCAATAAAATTGTTTATATTCAATTTACATGATATATAATTATTAAGATTATTATAACTAACTATTATATTTATATTTGAAAATAATTTAAAAATTATTATATTTTTAAAGGTTATCATCTTTGAAAATGAGATAAAATCACAAAAATAATTTTTTTTTTATTTTATTGTTTATATAAAACCTATAAACTACTAATTGCCTAAACGCTTATATCATTAAACTCCTAAACCTCCAAACCCCAAAACCCTTAAATACTTAAACATTTAAACCATCTTTAAAGGTTTAAGTATTTATATATAAGATATAAATATCTATCAATAAAAAATAGTTTATTAAGTTATTTTTTGATCATTATTATAATTATAATAATATTTAGTTTATTAATATCTATCAATAATATTATTTTTTTTAATTTACATGATATATAATTATTAAGTTTATTATAACTAAATATTGTATTCACATTTGAAAAAAATTTAAATATTTTATATTTATAAAGATTATAACCTTCAAATTTGATAAAAACTTTGAAAAATAATTTTTTTGTTATTTCATTATTTAAATAAAACATATAAACTACTAAATGCCTAAACAATTAATTCACTAAACTCCTAAACTCCTAAACTCCTAAATACTTAAACCATTAAGCTGGTATATCCTAAATAATTAATCATAAATCTCATTTTTATTTGTGTTCATTATAATTTTAATATTCATTTTAATTATTAATTAGTTTATTTTTATAGAAATATTAATTGCAAAATAAAATTATGAATGAGACAAATAAAATTTAAATAAATTATCTTCATCAAAAAATTTATAAGATTATAAAAAGAATCAAAAATTTAAAAATAAAAAATTATTATTTATTAATATATTTTACTTTGATTTTGAATCGTTTTAGGTTTTGCAAATATATTTTAATTAATATCTATCTTATTAATAATAGTTTATTAATCTATTTTATGATCAGTATTATAATATCGATCAATAAAATTATTTATATTAAATTTACATGATATTTACTTTTTATGATTATTATAATTAAATATTGTATTAACATTTGAAAAAAAATTAAAAATTATAATATTTTCAATGGTTATAACCTTGAAAATGAGAAAAAATCATAAAAATAATTTTTTTGTTATTTAATTATTTAAATAAAACCTATAAACCACAAAATACCTTAATACTTAAATTACTAAATTCCTAAACCCTGATACTGCTACACCACTCACACATAGTGACAGACCACAGTACACACGTGCACATATTCTTGTCCATTTTAGTGTAGCATTGAGAGGGGCTAGCAATTCCTAGAAGCAGCCAGAAGTATGGGCTACCAGCTTGTAGAGGGCCCCACTAGCAAGTCGGGATGATAACATTCAGACATCTGACGAGACCGAAGCAAAATGGTCGAAAGTAAACCCAAAAATATGCATGAATCGGTGTGCATGTGTGATGAGGTCCATCTCATAGTCTAATTATCTACGCGTACAACCAAGCTAGAATACAAGTAAAATTACAAAATGCTATAAAGATGGGTCTTCTGCTCCTGGGAGTGTAGCATAACTGAATGTGTATTAACAAAATGCATTAGTGGGCCCCACTTAGAGATACTCATGGGTCCAGTTACCCTCATTTCATGCTACATAGAGAACAGACAAGATTGTGTGTGTGAGTATGTCATGATCTGTCTCTACAAGTACATGGTGCATACAAAGTCCAAAATACAAATAAGACTAAAAACATAAACTACAAGTTTGAATCTTTCGCTCCCGTGTGGCTGGTCTGGACTCCATTGCTTATTGGCCCTGCTTGGTGATGCTTTGGATTTTGCCGGCTCTCCAATTAATCTTGGATTATTTGCTACTCCTATTGCCTGATGGTTGGGTGGCCCTCTATGCTGCCTGATAGGGTTAGTGGGTCCCACTCCTAGCTACTCCTGGGTTTACTTCCGACCACATTGCTCGGTCTCATCAGTTGTCTGAATATTATCATCCCGGCTTGCTAGTGGGGCCCTCTACGAGCTGGTGGCCCATACTACTGGCTGCTTCTAGGACTTGCTGGCCCCACTAAATGCTACACCAAAATGGACAAGAATATGTGCACCTGTGTACTGTGGTCCGTCGCTATGTGTGTGTGTTGCAGTAGTATCAGGGTTTAGGAGTTTAGTAATTTACGTATTTAGGTATTTTGTAGTTTATAGGTTTTATTTAAATAATTAAATAACAAAAAAAATTATTTTTATGATTTTTTCTCATTTTCAAGGTTATAACCATTGAAAATATTATAATTTTTATTTTTTTTCAAATGTTAATACAATATTTAATTATATTAATCATAAAAATTAAATATCATGTAAATTCAATATAAATAATTTTATTGATCATATATTATAATACTGATCATAAAATAGATTAATAAACTATTATTAATAAGATAGTTATTAATTAAAATATATTTTCAAAACCTAAAACGATTCAAAATCAAAGTAAAATATATTACTAAATAATAATTTATTTTTAAAATTTTTGATTCTTTTTATAGGCTTATAAATTTTTTTTGATGAAGATAAATTATTTAAATTATATTTGTCTCATTCATAATTTTATTTTGAAATTAATATTTCTATAAAAATAAACTAATAAATAATTAAAATGAATATTGAAATTATAATGAATACAAATAAAAATGAGATTTATGATTAATTATTTAGGGTATACCGGTTTAATGGTTTAAGTATTTAGGAGTTTAGGAGTTTAGTGATTTAAGTGTTTAGGAATTTAGTAGTTTATATGTTTTATTTAAATAATGAAATAACTAAAAAAAAATTTTTCAAATTTTTTATCAATTGTGAAGGTTATAACCTTTATGAAAATAATAATTTTTAATTTTTTTTCAAATGGGAATACAATTTTTAGTGATAATAAACTTAATAAATATATATCATGTAAATTAAAAATAAACATTTTATTGATAGATATTAATAAACTAAATATAAATATAAATATAATAATGATCAAAAAATAAATTAATAAACTATTATTTATTTATAGATATTTATATATTATTTATAAATACTTAAACCTTTAAAGATGGTTTAAATGTTTAAGTATTTAAGAGTTTTGAGATTTTGGGGTTTAGGAGTTTAATGATTTAAGCATTTAGGCATTTAGTAGTTTATAGGTTTTATATAAACAATAAAATAACAAAAAATTTATTTTTGTGATTTTATCTCATTTTCAAAGATGATACCCATTAAAAATATAATAATTTTTAAATTATTTTCAAATGTAAATATAAATTTTAGTTATAAAAATCTTTATAATTATATATCATGTAAATTCAATATAAACAATTTTATAAATAATTATTCTAATAATGATCAAAAAATAAATTAATAATCTATTATTAAAAAGATAGATATCTATTAAAATATAATTACAAAACCTAAAATGATTCAGAAGTAAAGCAAAATTTATTACTATAGTATAATTTTTTGTTATGAATTTTTTTTTAAAGTTTATTTATATTTTTATGATGAAAAATAATTTATATAAATTATATTTGTCTAACTCATAATTTATTCTGTAATTAATATATTTATAAAAATAAACAAATAAATAATTAAAATGAATATTTAAAATTATAATGAAAAAAAATGTGATTTATTATTTATTATTTAGGGATACTGGTTTAATTTTAATTAGATATTTCTCACTAATAATTTATTTTGTAATTAATATTCTATAAAAATAAACTGATAAATATTTAAAATAGAAATTTAAAATTATACTGAATAAAATTTAAAATGAGATTTATTATTTATTATTACTGTATACCAGCTTAATGGATTACGAATTTAGAGGTTTTTTTCATTTAGGATTTTTGCGATTTATGTTTTTAGGCTTTTAGTGGATTATACGTTTTATTTAAAAAAATAAAATATCAAAAAAAAATTTATAATTTTTTTTCATTTTCATAGGTTATAACCTTTGAAAATATAATAATATTTAAAATTTTTTGAAATGTGAATACATTACTTAGTTATAATAATATTAATAATTATATATCATATAAATTTAATATAAATAATTTTATTAATATATAATATAATAATGATCAAAATTAAATTTATAAACTATTGATATTAAGATAGCTATTAATTAAAAAATAATTACAAAACCGAAATTGATTCAAAATTATAGTAAAATATATTTATGGATAACAATTTTTATTTTTTAAATTTTTACTTCTTTTATAAGCATATATATTTTTTAAATTATATTTTTCGCACTCATAATTTATTTTGTAATATATAATTTCTATAAAAATAAACTAATAAATAATTAAAATGAATATTTAAAATTATACTAAATAAAATTAAAAATTAGATTTATTAATTATTAAGTAGTATATAGCAGATTAATGGTTTATGTATTTTGGCATTACGAGGTTTAAAAGTTTACTGATTTAACTGTGCATGCATTTAGTGGTTTATAGGTGTTATTTTAAAAAAAATATCAAAAAAATTATTGTTTTTATTTTTTGATATATTCAAAGGTTATAACCTTTGAAATTGTAATAATTTTTAAATTTTTTTCAAAAGTGAATACAATATTTAGTTATAATGATCATTATATTTATATATCATATAAATTCAATATAAATATTTTTATTGATAAATATTCTAATAATGATCAAAGAATAAATTAATAATCTATTATTAATAAGATAGATATCAATTTAAAAATAATTACAAAACCTAAAATGATTCAGAAACAAAGCAAAATATATTACTATATAATTATTTTTTGTTTTGAATTTTTTTTCTTTTAAAAACTTTATCTATATTTTTTTGATGAAAAATAATTATATAAATTATATTTGTCTAACTCAATTTATTATGTAATTAATAATTATATAAAAATAAACGAATAAATAATTAAAATGAATAATAGAGGTCTCACTGTATAACCAAATATTTGTATAACCAAATAATTTATTCTGTTTGTATAACCAAATATATTTTCTTTTTAAATATTTTCATGTGAGTGCAGGAAAAGAAATATTAAGAGGCTGGTGATGCAGTAGTAGCACAATAACGGAGGCCTCACTGTTTTTGGACCCGTGGAACTGTTCATCGTTTCTCTCTATTCTCTCTGTGTGATTTATCTCGACTATTCTGTGTGCTGCATACTATAATACATTTCTGTTGCTTTAATTTGTAACGCAAAAGCATTTTCTGGTGGATTTTGCTAGTCGTACTTAGCGACTAGCAAACCACATTATTTTTAGTGTTTATTTCTCAGTTTTTTTGATTATATCATTGATGGTTACTGAATTGGGATATATATATTGCTTGTTTTCTGTTGTTTCCGTGTTTCTGTATCTCCATCTAACTACTGTGGAAGCACAATTGCCCAACAATTATATATGATATACCGGTTTAATGGATCGATTATTTAGGGGTTTTGTCGTTTAGGAGTTTAGCAATTTATGTCTTTATGGATTTAGTGGTATATAGGTTTTATTTAAATAATAAAAATTAAATTTTTTTTTTGATTTTTTTTTAGATTTTCAAAGGTTATAACCTTTAAAAATAAAATAATTTCTAAAATCTTTTGAAATGTGAATACCATGTATAATTATATTAATCTTATTAATTATATATCATATAAATTCAATATAAACAATTTTAATGATATATATTATAATAATGATCAGAAATTAAATTAATAAACTATTATTAATAATATAAATATTAATCAAAATATATTTACATAACACAAAATGATTCAAAATCAAATAAAAATATATTAGTAAATAATAATATTTAATTTTTAAATTTTTCCATCTTTTTATAAGCTTATTTTTTTTATGATTAAAAATAAATTATATAAATTAAATCTGTCTCACTCGAAATTTAATTTGTAATTAATTTTCTAAAAAATTAAAATATAAATAATTAAAATGAATATTTAAAATTATAATAAATAGAAATAAAAATGAGATTTATTATTTATTAAGTAGTATACAGCTGTTATAAGGTTTATGTATTTAGGGGTTTCGGGCTTTATGAGCTACTCATTTAAGTAAGTAAACATTCAGTGGTTTATAGGTTTTATTTAAAAAAGAAATAACAAAATTATTTTTTTTGTATTCTTTCTCATTTTTTAAGATTATAAACTTTGAAAATATAATAATTATTAAATTTTTTTCAAAAGTGAATACAATATTTTTTTATAATAATCATAATAATTATATATCATATAAATTCAATATAAAGAATTTTATTGATAGATATTCTAATAATTATCAAAAAATAAATTAAAAATCTATAATGAATAAGATTGATATTACTTAAAATATAATATCAAAACCTAAAATGATTCAGAAGCAAAGCAAAATATATTACTTAATAATAATTATTTGTTTTTAAATTTTTATTCTTTTTATAAGCTTATCTATTTTTTGATGAAAAATAATTTTTATAAATTATATTTTTAACTCATAATTTATTTTATATTTAATATATATATATATATATATATATAAACATAACAATCGAAATGAATTTTTTAAAATATAATGAAATTAAATAAAAATGAGATTTATTAATTATTATTTACGGTATACCGGTTTAAAAGATTATCGATATAGGAGTATTGAGATTTTGTAGTTTAGTGATTTAAGTGTTTAGGCATTTAGTGATTTATAGGTTTTATTTAAACAATGAAATAACAAAAAAAAATATTTTTTTTATTTTTTCATATGTTCAAAAGTTATAATCTGTGAAAATATAAAAATTTTAAAACTTTTTTCGAAAGTGAATACAATATTTAGTTATAATAATTATTAAATTTATATATGATATAAATTCAATATAAATATTTGTATTGATAAATATTCTAATGATGATCAAAAAAAATTAATAATCTATTATTAATAAGATAGATATCAATTAAATATAATTACAAAACCTAAAATGATTTAGAAGCAAAGCAAACTATATTACTATATAATAATTTTTTGTTTAGAAAATTTTTTTCTTTTAAAAAGTTTATCTATAATTTTTTGATAAAAAATAATTTATATAAATTATTTTTGTCTAGCTCAAATTTATTTTGTAATTTATATTTATATATATATAAACAAATAAATAATTAAAATGAATATTTAAAATTATAATGAAAAAAAATGAGATTTATTATTTATTATTTAGGGATACTATTTTGATTTAAATTAGATCTGTCTCACTAATAATTTATTTTGTAATTAATATTTCTATAAAAATAAACTGATAAATAATTACAATAAAAATTTAAAATTATACTGAATAAAAATTAAAATGAGATTTATGATTTATTATTAATGTATACCAGTTTAATGGATTAAGTATTTAAAGGTTTGTTCATTTAGGATTTTAGCAATTTATGTTTTTAGGCTTTTAGTGGTTTATATGTTTTATTTAAAAAAATAAAATATCAAACAAAAATATTATAATTTTTTATCATTTTCATAGGTTATAACCTTTGAAAATATAATAATATTTAAAATTTTTTGAAATGTGTATACAATACTTAGTTATAATAATATTAATTTATATATCATATAAATTCAATATAAAGAATTTTATTGATATTTATTATAATAATGATCAAAATTAAATTTATAAACTATTGATATTAAGATAGATATTAATTAAAAAATAATTACAAAACCCAAATTGATTCAAAATTATAGTAAAATATATTTCTGGATAACAATTTTTAATTTTTAAATTTTTACTTCTTTTATAAGGATATATATTTTTTAAATTATATTTGTCGCACTCATAATTTATTTTGTAATAAATATTTTTATATAAATAAACTAATAAATAATTAAAATGAATATTTAAAATTATAATAAATAAAATTAAAAATTAGATTTATTAATTATTAGTAGTATATAGTGGTTTAATGGTTTATGTATTTTGGCATTACGGGGTTTAGGAGTTTACTGATTTAACTGTGTATGCATTTAGTGGTTTATAGGTGTTATTTATAAAAAAATATCAAAAAATTTATTTTTTTTTATTTTTTGATATTTTCAAAGTTTATAACCTTTGAAAATATAATAATTTTTAAATTTTTTTAATAAGTGATACTATATTTAGTTATAATAATCATTATATTTATATATCATATAAATTCAATATAAATATTTTTATTTATAAATATTCTAATAATGATCAAAGAATAAATTATAATGAAAAAAATAATATTGAGATTTATTATTTATTATTTAGGGTATACCTGTTTATAATGATTATCTATTTTAAAATAAATCATTAAAATTATATATAATATAAACTAATTCTAATTAATTTTATTGATAGATATGATATTAATTATCAAAATATAAATTAATAAACTATTATTAATATGATAGATATAAATTCAATATAAATAATTTTAATGACAGATATTATTATAATGATCAAAAATTAAATTAATAAACTATTATTAATAATATAAATATTAATTAAAATATATTTACATTACACAAAATTATTCAAAATCAAATAAAAATATATTATTAAACAATAATATTAATTTTTAAATTTTTCCATCTTTTATAAGATTATATTTTTTTTATGATTAAAAATAAATTATTTAAATATTATCTGTCTCAATCGAAATTTATTTTGTAATAATTTTTCTAAAAAATTAAAATATAAATAATTTTTAAATTTTTTCCAAAAGCGAATACAATATTTATTTATAATAATCATAATAATTATATATCATATAAATTCAATATAAACAATTTTATGCATAGAAATTCTAATAATTATCAAAAAATAAATTAAAAATCTATTATGAATAACATTGATATTACTTAAAATATAATATCAAAACCTAAAATGATTGAAAAGTAAAGCAAAATATATTACTTAATAATAAATTAATTAATAAACTAGTATTAATAAGAATGCTATAATTTAAAATAGAATTGCAAAATCTTAAATTATTCAAAATCAAAATAAGATATATTAATAAAAAATAATTTTTTATTTTTAAAATTTTGCCTCTTTTTATAAGCACATATATTTTTTTTATGAAAAATAAATTATTTAAATTATATCGGTCTCACTAATAATTTATTTTGTAATTAATATTTCTATAAAAATAAACTGATAAATAATTAAAATGAATATTTAAAATTATAATGAATACTAATAAAAATGAGAATTATGATTTATTATTTAAACTATACTAATTTAATGTTTTGTGTATTTATGAGCTTCGTGGATTAGAAGTTTAGTCATTTTAGTATTTAGACATTTAGTGGTTTATAGGTTTTATTTAGTAAATAAAATAAAATAAAGTATTTTTGTTATTATTTCTCATTTTTGAAGATTATAACATTTGAAAATAAAATAATTATTAATTTCTTTTTTGAAAAGTGAATACAATATGAAGTTAATAATCATAATAATTAAATATCATATAAATTCAATATAAATTATTTTATTGGTATATATTATAATAATGATCATACAAAAGATTAATAAATAATTATTAATAAGATAAATATTGTTTAAATTATATTTGAAAAACCTAAAATGATTCAAAATCAAAGTTAAATATTTTCCTAAATATTAATTTTAAATTTTTTAATTTTTGTATCGATTATATGTGTATATATTTTTTGATGAAAAATAAATTTTTTAAATTATATTTTTCTCTCTAATAAATTATTTTTTAATTTATATTTTTATAAAAATAAACTAATAAATAATTAAGAGTATGTTTAAAATTATAATGAATACTAATAAAAATGAGATTTATTATTTATTATATATAGTATAATGGTTTAATGGTTAAATTATTTAGGGGTTTTGTCGTTTAGAAGTTTAGCAATTTATGTTTTTAGGCATTTAGTGGTTTATAGGTTTTATTTTTATAATAAAAATAAAAAAAATTTTTTTGATTTTTTCTGATTTTCAAAGGTTATAATCTTTGAAAAAAAAATAATTTTTAAAATTTTTTGAAATGTGAATACCATGTATAATTATATTAATCTTATTAATTATATATCAATTAAATTAAATATAAACAATTTTAATGATATATATTATAATAATGATCAAAAATTAAATTAACAAACTTTTATTAAAAATCTAAATATTAATAAAAATATATTTACATAACACAAAATTATTCAAAATCAAATCAAAATATATTACAAAATAATAATATTTAATTTTAAAATTTTTTCTTCTCTTTATAAGCTTATATTTTTTTTGATTAAATATAAATTATTTAACTATTATTTGTCTCATTCGAAATTTATTTCGAATTAATTTTTCTAAAAAATTAAACTATAAATAATTAAAATGAATATTTAGCATTATAATAAATAGAAATATAAATGAGATTTATTATTTAATAAGTATAATATAGCTATTAAAAGGTTTATCTATTTAGGGGTTTCGGGGTTTATGAGCTTACTGATTTAAGTAAGTAATCATTTAATGATCTACAGGTTTTATTTAAAAAATTAAATAACAAAAAATTTATTTTTATTATTTTTTCTCATTTTTTAAGGTTATAACATTTGAAAATATAATAATTTTTAAATTTGTTTCAAAAGTGAATACAATATTTATTTATAATAATCATAATAATTATATATCAAAAAATAAACAATATAAACATTTTTATTGATAGATATTCCAATAATTATCAAAAAATAAATTAATAATCTATTATAAATAAGATTGATATTACTTAAAATATAATATCAAAACCTAAAATGATTCAAAAGCAAAGCAAAATATATAACTAAATAATAATTATTTGTTTTTTAATTTTTATTCTTTTTATAAGCATATCTATTTTTTGATGAAAAATAAGTTTTATAAATTATATTTTTAACTCATAATTTATTTTATAATTAATACAGATATACAAAAAAAAAACTAATAATCAAAATGATTTTTTTAAATTATAATGAAAACAAATAAAAATGAGATTTATTAATTATTATTTAGTGTATACCAGCTTAAAGGATTATCTATATTGGGGTATCAGGATTTTGTTGTTTAGTTATTTAAGCATTTAGGCATTTAGTGGTGTATAGGATTTATTTAAACAATGAAATAACAAAAAAAATATATTTCTTTTAATTTTTTCACATGTTCAAAGGTTATAATCTTTGAAAACATAAAAATTATAAAACTTTCTTCAAAAGTCAATACAATATTTAGTTATAATAATTATTAAATTTATATATCATATAAATTCAATATAAACATTTTTATTGATAAATATTCTAATAATGATCAAAAAATAAATAATAATCTATTATTAATAAGATATATATCATTTAGAATATAATTACAAATATTAAAATGATTCAGAAGATAAGCAAAATATATTACTATGTAATAATTTGTTGTTTTAAAATTTGTTTTTTAAAATTTATCTATATTTTTTTTAATGAAAAATAATTGATATAAATTATATTTGTTTAACACAATTTATTTTGTAATTAATATTTATATAAAATTATACAAATAAATAATTAAAATTATAATGAAAAAAAAATAAGTTTTATAATTTATTATTTAGGGTATACCGGTTTAATTTAAATTAGATCTATCTAACTAATAATTTATTTTGTAATTAATATTTATATAAAAATAAACTGATAAATAATTAAAATAAAAATTTAAAATTAAACTGAATAAAAATTAAAATGAAATTTATGATTTATAATTAATGTATACCAGTTTAATTGTTTAAGTATTTAAAGGTTTTGTAATTTAAGAGTTTAGCGATTTATATTTTTAGGCATTTAGTGGTTTATAGGTTTTATTTAAATAATAAAATAACAAAAAAAATTAGTAATTTTTTCTAATTTTCTTAGGTCATAACCTTTGAAAATATAATAATATTTAATATTTTCGAAATGTGAATATAATATTTAGTTATAATAATATTATTAATAATTATATATCTTATAAATTCAATATAAACAATTTTATTGATATATATTATTATAATGATCAAAAATTAAATTATTAAACTTTTAATAATAAGATTGATATTCATTAAAAAATATTTACAAAGCCTAAATTGAATCAAAATTAAAGTAAAATATATTACTTAATTATAATTTTTAATTTTTAAATTTTTACTTATTTTATAAGCGTAAATACTTTTATTGATTAAAAATAAATTATTTAAATTATATTTCTCGCACTCAAAATTTATTTTGTAATAAATATTTGTATAGAAATAAACTAATAAATAATTAAAATAATAATTAAAAATTATAATAAATAGAAATAAAGATTAGATTTATTAATTATTAAGTAGTATATAGCGGTTTAATGGTTTATGTATTTAGGCATTACGAGATTTAGGAGTTTACTGATTTAACTATGAATCCATTTAGTAGTTATAGGTTTTATTTAAAAAATAAATAAACAAAAATTTTTTTTTATTATTTTTTGATATATTCAATTGTTATGACATTTGATAATATAATAATTTTTAATTTTTTTTCAAAAGTTAATACAATATTTAGTTATAATAATCATTATATTTATATTTCATATAAATTCAATATAAATAATTTTATTGATAAATGTTCTAATAATGATCAAAAAATAAATTAATAATCTATTATTAATAAGATATATATCAATTAAAATATAATTACAATACCTAAAATGATTCAGAAGGAAAGAAAAATATATTACTAAATAATAAATTTTTGTTTTGAAATTTTTTCTTCTTTTTATAAGTTTATCTATATTTTTTGATGAAAAATAATTTATATAAATTATATTTGTCTAACTCATAAGTTATATTGTAATTAATTTTAATAAAAATAAATGAATAAATAATTAAAATGAATAATTTAAATTATAATCAAAAAAATAATATTGAGATTTATTATTTATTATTTAGGGTATACTAATTTAAAAGGATAATCTATTTAGGGTTTTCGAGATTTCAGAGTTATTGACTTAAGTGTTTAGGCATTTAGTAGTTTATAGGATTTATTTAAACAATGAAATAACAAAAAAATTATTTTTGATATTTTCTCACATTTTCAAAGGTTATAACCTTGGAAAATTTAATAATTTTAAATTTTTTTAAAAATGTGAATACAATATTTAGTAATAAGAATCATTATAATTTTATATAATATAAACTAAATATAAACAATTTTATTGATAGATATGATATCAATTATCAAAAAATAAATTAATATGCTATTATTAATATGATAGATATAAATTAAAATATAATTGCAAAACCTAAAATTATTCAAAATCAAAGTAAAATTTATTACCAAATATTAATTTTTGTTTTTAAGGGTTTGCTTCTTTTTATAAGCTTATATTTTTTGTTAATTAAAAATAAATTATTTAAATTATATTTAAGGTTTACGAGTTTAAAGTTTTAAGTATTTAGGGGCTTTTGTGTTTAGTAGTTTATAGATTGAAGTATTTAGTCATTTAGTGGTCTATAAGTTTTATTTAAACAATGATATAATAAAAAATTTATTTTTATTTTTTTTTTCTAATTTTTGAAGGTTATACCCTTTGAAAATATAAAAATTTCTAAATTTTTTTTAAATGTAAATATAATATTTAGTTATAATAATCTTAATAAATATTTTATATCATATAAATTCAATATAAACAATTTTATTGATATATATTATTATAATGATCAAAAATTAAATTATTAAACTTTTAATAATAAGATAGATATTCATTAAAAAATATTTACAAAACCTAAATTGAATCAAAATTAAAGTAAAATATATTACTTAATTATAATTTTTAATTTTTAAATTTTTAATTATTTTATAAGCGTAAATACTTTTTTTATTAAAAATAAATTATTTAAATTATATTTGTCGCACTCATAATTTATTTTGTAATAAAAATTTATATAAAAAAAACTAAAAAATAATTAAAAAAAATATTTAAATTATAATAAATTGAAATAAAGATTAAATTTCTTAATTATTAAGTAGTATATAGCAGTTTAATGGTTTATGTATTTATGCATTACTGGCTTTAAGACTTTAGAGATTTAACTGTGTATGTATTTAGTGGTTTATAGGTTTTATTTAAAACTTAAAATAACAAAATATTTTTTTTATTATTTTTTGATATTTTCAAAGGTTATAACCTTTGAAACTTTAATAATTTTTAAATTGTTTTCAAATGTGAATTTAATATTTAGTTATAATAATCATTATATTTATATATCATATAAATTCAAAATAAACAATATTATTGATAAATATTCTAATAATGATCAAAAAATAAATTAATAATTTATTATTAATAAGATAGATATAATTAAAATATAATTACAAAACCTATAATGATTCAGAAGCAAAGCAAATTATATTACTATATAATAATTTTTTGCTCTTTAATTTTTTTTTATTTTAATAAGTTTAACTATATTTTTTTTGATGAAAAATAATTTATATAAATTATATTTGTCTAACTCATAATTTATTTTTTAATTAATATTTATATAAATATAAACAAATAAATAATTAAAATGAATATTTAAAATTATAATGAAATAAAATGAGATTTATTCTTTATTATTTAGGGAATATCAGTTTAATTTAAATTATATTTATCTCACAAATAATTTATTTTGTTATTAATATTTCAATAAAAATAAACTGTTAAATAATTAAAATAAAAATTTAAAATTATACTGAATAAAAATTAAAATGAGATTTATGAATTATTATTAATGTATACTAGTTTAATATTTTAAGTATATAGAGGTTTTGTCATTAAGAACTTTAGCAATTTATGTTTTTAGGCATTTAGTGGTTTATAGGTTTTGTTTAAACAATGAAATAACAAAAAAATTATTTTTGATATTTTTTCTTATTTTCAATGGTGAATACAATATTTAGTAATAATAATCATTATAATTATATATAATATAAACTAAATATAAACAATTTTATTCATAGATATGATATCAATTAACAAAAAATAAATTAATATGTTATTATTATTATGATGGATATAAATTAAAATATAATTGCAAAACCTAAAATTATTCAAAATCAAAGTAAAATTTATTACCAAATATTAATTTTTGTTTTTAAGGGTTTGCTTCTTTTTATAAGCTTATATTTTTTGTTAATTAAAAATAAATTATTTAAATTATATTTAAGGTTTACGAGTTTAAAGTTTTAAGTATTTAGGGGCTTTTGTGCTTAGTAGTTTATAGATTGAAGTATTTAGTCATTTAGTGGTCTATAAGTTTTATTTAAACAATGATATAATAAAAAATTTATTTTTATTTTTTTTTCTAATTTTTGAAGGTTATACCCTTTGAAAATATAAAAATTTCTAAATTTTTTTTAAATGTAAATATAATATTTAGTTATAATAATCTTAATAAATATTTTATATCATATAAATTCAATATAAACAATTTTATTGATATATATTATTATAATGATCAAAAATTAAATTATTAAACTTTTAATAATAAGATAGATATTCATTAAAAAATATTTACAAAACCTAAATTGAATCAAAATTAAAGTAAAATATATTACTTAATTATAATTTTTAATTTTTAAATTTTTAATTATTTTATAAGCGTAAATACTTTTTTTATTAAAAATAAATTATTTAAATTATATTTGTCGCACTCATAATTTATTTTGTAATAAAAATTTATATAAAAAAAACTAAAAAATAATTAAAAAAAATATTTAAATTATAATAAATTGAAATAAAGATTAAATTTCTTAATTATTAAGTAGTATATAGCAGTTTAATGGTTTATGTATTTATGCATTACGGGCTTTAAGACTTTAGAGATTTAACTGTGTATGTATTTAGTGGTTTATAGGTTTTATTTAAAACTTAAAATAACAAAATATTTTTTTTATTATTTTTTGATATTTTCAAAGGTTATAACCTTTGAAACTTTAATAATTTTTAAATTGTTTTCAAATGAGAATTTAATATTTAGTTATAATAATCATTATATTTATATATCATATAAATTCAAAATAAACAATATTATTGATAAATATTCTAATAATGATCAAAAAATAAATTAATAATTTATTATTAATAAGATAGATATAATTAAAATATAATTACAAAACCTATAATGATTCAGAAGCAAAGCAAATTATATTACTATATAATAATTTTTTGCTCTTTAATTTTTTTTTATTTTAATAAGTTTAACTATATTTTTTTTGATGAAAAATAATTTATATAAATTATATTTGCCTAACTCATAATTTATTTTTTAATTAATATTTATATAAATATAAACAAATAAATAATTAAAATGAATATTTAAAATTATAATGAAATAAAATGAGATTTATTCTTTATTATTTAGGGTATATCAGTTTAATTTAAATTATATTTATCTCACAAATAATTTATTTTGTTATTAATATTTCAATAAAAATAAACTGTTAAATAATTAAAATAAAAATTTAAAATTATACTGAATAAAAATTAAAATGAGATTTATGAATTATTATTAATGTATACTAGTTTAATATTTTAAGTATATAGAGGTTTTGTCATTAAGAACTTTAGCAATTTATGTTTTTAGGCATTTAGTGGTTTATAGGTTTTGTTTAAACAATGAAATAACAAAAAAATTATTTTTGATATTTTTTCTTATTTTCAATGGTGAATACAATATTTAGTAATAATAATCATTATAATTATATATAATATAAACTAAATATAAACAATTTTATTCATAGATATGATATCAATTAACAAAAAATAAATTAATATGTTATTATTATTATGATGGATATAAATTAAAATATAATTGCAAAACCTAAAATTATTCAAAATCCAAGTAAAATTTATTACTAAATAATAATTTTTGTTTTTTAGTTTTGGCTTCTTTTTATAAGATTATATATTTTTTTATGAAAAATAAATTATTTAAATTATATTTGTATCACTCATAATTTATTTTGTAATTAATATTTTAATAAATTATTTAAATTATATTTAAGGTTTACGAGTTTAAAGGTTTGAGTATTTAGGGGCTTTTGTGTTTAGGAGATTAGAGGTTTAAGTCTTTAGGCATTTAGTGGGTTATAAGTTTTATTTAAACAATGATATAACAAAAAATTTATTTTTGTTATTTTTTCTAATTTTTGAAGATTATATCCTTTAAAAATATAATAATTTTTAAATTTTTTTTAAATGTAAATATAATTTTTATTTATAATAATCTTTATAATTATAATTCATTTAAATTCAATATAAATAATTATTTTTCTAGAAATTATAATTATGATCAAAAAATAAATTAATAACCTAATATTAATAAAATAGTTATTATTTAAAAATTATTTGCAAAATCTAAATTTATTCAAATCAAAGTAAAATATATTACTAAATAATAATTTTTTTTAATGTTTTGATTTTTTTATAACTTTATATTTTTGTTTTTAAAAACAAATTATTTAAATTATAATTTTCATACTCATAATTTATTTTATAATTTATAATTCTATAATAATAAACTACTAAAAAATTAAAATGAATATTTAAAATTATAATTAAGACAAATAAAATTTAGATTTATTATTTATTATTCAGTATATACAGGTTTAATGGTTAAAGTATTTAGGTGTTTTGTGGTTTAAGAGTTTAGTGATTTAATTGTTTAGACCTTTAGTGATTTATAGTTTTTTTTCAAAAATTGAAAAAACAAAAAATTTAATTTTTTGATTTTTTTTTTATTTTTGAAGGTTCTAACATTTGAAAATATTAATTTTTAATTTTTTTAAATGTGAATATAATATTTAGTTATAATAATCTTAATAATTACATATAATGTAAACTCACTATAAATAATTTTATTGATAGATATTATAATAATAATCAATAAATAAATTAATAAACTTGCATTTATAAGAATGATATAAATTAAAATATAATTGTAGAATCTAAAATGATTCAAAATCAAAATAAGATATATTATTAAATAATAATTTTATATTTTTAAAATTTTGACTTTTTTATGAGCATTTTTCTTGATAAAAAATAAATTATTTAAATTATATATGTCGTAGTAATAATTTATTTTGTAATTAATTTCTATAAAAATAAACTGATAAATAATTAAAATAATTATTTAAACTTATAATGAAAACTAATAAAACTGCGATTAATGTTTTAAGTATTTATGGGCTTCAGGGTTTAGGATTTTAGTCATTTTAGTATTTAGTCATTAGTGGTTTATAGGTTTTATATAAAATATAAAATAGCAAAAAATATATTTTTGTTATTTTTTCTCATTTTTGAATATTATAACCTTTGAAAATATAATAATTTTTAAATTTTTTTTTTCAAAAGTGAATACAATATAAAGTTATAACAATAATAATAATTATATATCATATAAATTCAATATAAACTATTTTATTGATATTTATTATAGTAAGGATCATAAAAAAGTAATAACCAATTATTAATAAGATAAATATTGTTTAAAATATATTTGCAAAACCTAAAATGACTCAAATTCTAAGTGAAATATTTTAAAAAATATTAATTTTAAATTTTTAAATTTTGTATCCATTTATAAGCCTATATATTTTTTAATTAAAAATAAATTATTAAATTATATTTGTCTCACTAATAATTTATTTTTTAATTTATATTTCTATAAAATTAAACTAATAAATAATTAAAATGTATATTTAAAATTATAATGTATACTAATAAAAATGAGATTTATGATTTATTATTTAGAGTATAACTATTTAATTATTTAAGTTTTTTTGTAGTTTTGGGGTTAAGTAGATTATTAATTTATATGTTTACACATTTAGGTGTTTATAGGTTTTATTTAATCAATGAAATAACAAAAAAATTATTTTTATGAATTTTAGTGATTTTCAAATGTTATAACCTTTAAAAATATAATAATTTTTTAATAGTTATAAAATATGAATACAATACGTAGTTATAATAATATTAATAATTATATTTGTTGTAGATTCAATGTAAAAAAATGTATTAATATAGATTATAAAAATGATCAAAAAATAAATTAATAAACTATTATTAATAAGATAGATATTAATTAAAATATATTTGCAGAACCCAAAATAATTCAAAATCAAATTAAATTATAATACTAAATAAAACTTTAAATTTTTGAAATTTTGTTTATTTTTATAAGCTTATTTTTTTTCATAAAAAATAATTTATTTAAATTATATCTGTCTCACTCATTATTTATTTTGTAATTAATATTTCTATAAAAATAAACTAAAAAATAATTAAAATGAATTTTTAAAATTATAATGAATACAAATAAAAATGAGATATATTATTTATTATTTAGGTTATATAGGTTTAATGGTTTAAGTATTTAGGGGGTTTTGGGGTTTAGGAGTCTAGAGATTTAAATGTTAGGCATTTAGTGGTTTATAAGTTTTATTTTAATAATAAAATAATAAAAAATTATTTTTGTGATTTTTTATCAATTTTGAAGGTTATAACTTTTGAAAATATAATAATTTTTAAATTTTTTTCACAATGTAAATATAATATTTAGTTATAATAACTTAATAATTATAAGACATTTTAATCGAATATAAGTAATTTTATTGTTCGATATTATAAAAATGATCAAATAAAAAATTAATAAACTATCTTTAATAAGATTGATTGCAATTAAAATATAATTGCAAAACCTATATATAATGATTCAAAATCAATGTAAAATATATTACTAAATAATAATTTTTTTTTTAATTTTTACATCTTTAAATAAGCTTAATTTTTTTGATTAAAAATAAATTATTATAATTATATTTGTCTCACTCATTATTTATTCTGTGATTGATATTTCTATAAAAAATAAACTAATAAATAATTAAAAAGAATATTTAAAATTATAATGAATACAAATTAAAATGAGATTTATGATTTATTATATATGGTTTACCGGTTTAATGGTTTGATTATTTAGGAGTTTTGTCGTTTAGGTGTTTAGTAATTTATGTTTTTATGCATTTATTGGTTTATAGTTTTTATTTATATAATAAAAATTTAAAATTCTTTTTTTGATTTTTTCTGATTTTCAAAGATTATAATCTTTGAAAATAAAATAATTTTTAAAATATTTTGAAATGTGAATACAATGTATACTTATATTAATCTTACTAAATATATATCATATAAATTCAATATAAATAATTTTAATGATAGATATTATAATAATGATCAAAAATTAAATTAATAAACTATTATTAATAATATAAATATTAATTACAATATATTTACATAACACAAAATGATTCAAAATCAAATCAAAATATATTACTAAATAATAATTTTTAATTTTTAAAATTTTCCATCTTTTTATAAAATTATATTTTTTTTAAATAAAATAAATTATTTAAATAATATTTGTCTCACTCGAAATTTATTTTGTAATTAATTTTTCTATAAAATTAAACTATAAATAATTAAAATTAATATTTAAATTTATAATAAATAGAAATAAAAATGTGATTTATTATTTATTAAGTAGTATATAGTTGTTAAAAGGTTTGTGTATTTAGGGATTTCATGATTTATGAGCTTACTGATTTATGTAAGTATTTAATGATCTATACGTTTTATTTAAAAAATGAAATAACATAAAATTTATTTTTATTATTTTTTTATCATTTTTTAAGGTGATAACATTTGAAAATATAATAATTTTTCAATTTTGTTCAAAAGTGAATACAATATTTAGTTATAAGAATCATCATATTTATATATCACATAAATTCATATAATAAATTTTATTGATTAATATTCTAATAATGATCAAAAAATAAATTAATAATCTATTATTAATAAGATAGATATCAATTAAAATATAATTACAAAACATAAAATGTTTCATAAGCAAACCAAAATATTTTACTATATAATAATTTTTTGTTTTGTAATTTTTTTTTATTTTAAAAAGTTTATCTATATTTTTTTGATTAAAAATAATTTACATAAATTATATTTGTC
The DNA here is from genome assembly GCA_029783825.1 of Sapria himalayana. Lineage (NCBI taxonomy): Eukaryota > Viridiplantae > Streptophyta > Magnoliopsida > Malpighiales > Rafflesiaceae > Sapria > Sapria himalayana. The sequence goes on along the minus strand of JAREIK010010306.1, from coordinate 183,279 downwards.
TAAATCATAATTTATTTTGTAATTAATATTTATATAAAAATAAACAAATAAATAATTAAAATCAATATTTAAAATTATAAAGAAAAAAATGAGATTTATTAATTATTATTTAGGGTATACCAGTTTAATTTTAATTATATCAGTTTCACTAAAAATTTAATTTGTAATTAATATTTCTATAAAAATAAACTGATAAATATTTAAAATAAAAATTCTAAATTATACTGAATAAAAATTAAAATGAAATTTATGATTTGTTATTAATGAATACCAGTTTAATGGTTTAAGTATTTAGATGTTTTGTCATTTCAAAATTTAGCAATTTATGTTTTTAGGCATTTAGTGGTTTATAGGTTTTATTTAAACAATAAAATGATAATAAATAATTTATAATTTTTTCTCATTTTCATAGGTTATAACTTTGAAAATATAATAATATTTAAAATTTTTTTTAAAGTAAATATAATATTTTACTTATAATAATATTAATAATTATATATCATATAAATTCAATATAAACAATTTTATTGATAGATATTATAATAATGATCAAAAATTAAATTAATAAACTATTAATAAAAAGATAGAAATTAATTAAAAAATATTTACAAAACCAAAATTGATTCAAAATTTAACTAAAATATATTACTAGATAATAATTTTAAATTTTTAAATTTTTACTTCTTTTATATGCGTATATATATTATTTCATAAAAAATAAATTATATTTGTCACACTCATTATTTATTTTGTAATAAATATTTCTATAAGAATAACTTAATAAATAATTAAAATGAATATTTAAAATTATAATAAATAAAAATAAAAATATGATTTATTATTTATTATGTATTATATATCGGTTTAATGGTTATTGTATTTAGGCATTAAGGGGTCTAATAGTTTACTTATTTAACAGTGTATGCATTTAGTAGTTTATAGGTTTTATTCAAAAAATAAAAAAAATAAAAATTATTTTTTATTATTTTTTGATATTTTCAAAGGTTATAACCTTAGAAAATATAATAATTTTTAAATTTTTTTCAAAAGTGAATTCAATATTTAGTTATAATAATCATTATATTTATATATCATATAAATTCAATATAAACTATTTTATTGATAAATATTCTAATAATGATCAAAAAATAAATTAATAATTTATTATTAATAAGATAGATATCAATTATAATATAATTACAAAACCTAAAATGATTCAGAAGCAAAGCAAAATATATTACTATATAATAATTTTTTGTTTTGAATTTTTTTTTCTATTAAAAAGTTTAACTTTATTCTTTTGATAAAGAATAATTTATATAAATTATATTTGTGTAACTCATAATTTATCTTGTAATTAATATTTATATAAAAATAAACAAATAAATAATTAAATTTGAATATTTAAAATTAAAAGGAAAAAAAATGAGATTTATTCTTTATTATTTAGGATATACCAGTTTAATTGAATTTAGATCTGTCTCACTAATAATTTATTTTGTAATTAATATTTCTATAAAAATAAACTGATAAATAATTAAAATTAAAATTAAAATTAAAATTAAAATAATTATAATGAATAATTTTAATTGTTGAGGTTGCTATTTATAGAGATTATTGTAATTTCTTCTAAAATATCTCTCATGCACACACTCAAAGCAATTATTTTTAAACATAGTTCACCTCTAAAAAAATAACCCCCTTGTATCCTATTAGTACAAACTACCCCTGGGGCGGTTTGAGCAGGGGAAGAAGTATGGGCTCTCTTTCAATGAAGAATCAAAAAATTTATTTTATTGGCATGTCTAAGCCTTTTTTTTATATCCTCATGGATATGAAAAGTATCATTTCTTTTTTTTATATTAAATGAGTTATGTATACATGCTCACAATACCCAAAAAAGTGTAAATGAATCATATTCAAATGTATAAAAGGTTTTAATAATTGCTCAAAATATTAGTCTTGCATATTGACACTTGAGGTCACAAATCAAAGAAAAATGGCATAGTGATATTTCCAATCCCAAGAATTTTAGCTATAGAAAGTTATAAAGAGTAATACTTGAGCTTTTAATATTTCTAAGGTCATGTCTTTTGCTTTTGAGGAATGTCCAAAGTTACAATCATTCCTAGTGCAATGACTTTGCAATATAAAGATAAAATGCACAAGCTATGGTCATATACAATATGTGACCCAGTATTATAGTGATTAAATATGTATTCATGATCAATCTTAGTGCCATAACAATATGTTCAACAGAGAGACACAAGTTATGGCATATTCACATCGATATGATTTTGTGTTCTAGAAACGAAATATACAATCATGAGCATTGCTAATGCTACAATAATCTAAAGCAAGAAAGAGACTGAATCCATAACTCACCCCTTGAGTCACGACTTTGTGTTACATATACAAAAAGATAAATCTTTGACATTCATAAAAGTTGTGAATTTCAATTTAAATTTAACACTTAGTCATTTGATTATAAAATTACAAAACATTAAATTTAGGATTTAGGGTTTATGGACCATGGATATAGTTTATGGTTTAAGGCTTAGGATTTAAAGTTTTGTGTTATGGTTTTTTTTTGTTTTTTTTTTGAAAATACACACTTTATTTATCATTTAGGCACACAACTTACAAGAGACTATAAAGCTGACTAATTTAGGCCAGCCCACCAAATCATATGCACCTTAATGATTTTATGCATAAAATACATAAAAAACATAATGCCTAATAATTCCAAGAGTACGAATACAACTAAAATCACCTGGCATTCCCGGAATTTAGAGTTTGCATTGAGTCATTATGCCCACTGCTTCCTTTCAATTCAGATTTGTCCAAGCCTTTTGGAGGAACCTGAATGATATTCAATATTAAAACTATGCAAATATAAGATTGTGCATGTGTGTGACATGCAGCATCAAGCATTTGCATATGTCATTACTATGCAATGGAATACATGTAAAATTGAATAGCTATAAATCCACAAGTCCTTATCTACGGCACTTTGTCAATTCATTCTCTCCTCTGAATTCCACATTCTTTTGCTCCAATGATCCTCAAAAGAGTATCTCTTGGGTTAGAATGCTTCCTCCTCGAGCTCCAAGAAGTGGCTGTATGTTGTACCGACAAAATATCAAAAAACATGCATGCATCGGTGTGCATGTGTGATGAGATCCATCTCATAGTCTAATTATCTATGCGTACAACCAACCTAGAATACAAGTAAAATTATAAAATTCTATAAAGTTTGGTCTTCTGCTCCTGGGAGTGTAGCAACCCGTAATGTGTATTTACAAAATGGATTAGTGGGCCCCACTTAGAGATACTCATGGGTCCAGTTGCCCTCATTGCATGTTACATAGAGAACAGACAAGATTGTGTGTGTGAGTATGTCATGATCCATCTCTACAAGTACATGGTGCATACAAAGTTCAAAATACAAATAAGACTACAAACATAAACTACAAGTTTGAATCTTTTGCTCCCGTATGGCTGGTCTGGACTCAATTGCTTACTGGTCCTGCTTGGTGATGCTTCGGATTTTATCAGCTCTCCAATTAATCATGTATTACTCGCTACTCCTGTTGGGTGACTGTTGGGTGGCCCTCTATGCTGCCTGATATGGCTAGTGGGACCCACTACTAGCTACTCTTGGGTTTACTCCAGACCACTTTGCTCAGTCTCGTCAGTTGTCTGAATGTTATCATCTCGGCTTGCTAGTGAGGCCCTCTATAAGCTGGTGGCCCATAGTTTTGGCTGCTTCCAGGACTTGCTGGCCCCTCTTAATGGTACACCAAAATGGACAAAAATATGTGCACGTGTTTTTTGTGGTTCGTCGCTATGTGTGTGTGCTGCAGTAGTATCAGGGATTAGAAGTTTAATAATTTAATTATTTAGGTATTTTGTGGTTTATAATTTTTATTTAAATAATTAAATAACAAAAAAATTATTTTTATGATTTTTTTTTATTTTCACGGTTATAACCATTGAAAAAATTATAATTTTTAATTTTTTTTTCATATGTTAATACAATATTTAATTATAATAATCATAAAAATTAAATATCATGTAAATTTAATATAAATAATTTTATTGATCGATATTATAATACTGATCATAAAATAGATTAATAAACTATTATTAATAAGATAGATATTAATTAAAATATATTTGCATAACCTAAAATGATTCAAAATCAAAGTAAAATATATTACTAAATAATAAATTTTTATTTTTAAATTTTTAATTCTTTTTATAAGCTTATAAATTTTTTTGATGAAGATAAATTATTTAAATTATATTTGACTCATTCATAATTTTATTTTGCAATTAATATTTCTATAAAAAAAACTAATAACTAATTAAAATGAATATTAAAATTATAATGAATACAAAAAAAATGAGATTTATGATTAATTATTTAGGGAATACCGGTTTAATGCTTTAAGTATTTAAAAGTTTAGGAGTTTAGTGATTTAAGTGTTTAGGCATTTAGTAGTTTATATGTTTTATTTAAATAATGAAATAACAAAAAAAATTATTTTTCAAATTTTTTATCAATTTTGAGGTTATAACATTTATAAATATAATAATTTTTAAATCTTTTTCAAATGTGAATACAATATTTAGTTATAATAAACCTAATAATTATATATCATGTAAATTAAAAATAAACAATTTTATTGATAGATATTAATAAACTAAATATAAATATAAATATAATAATGATCAAAAAATCAATTAATAAACTATTATTTATTGATAGATATTTATATATTATTTATAAATACTTAAACCTTTAAAGATGGTTTAAATGTTTAAGTATTTAAGGGTTTTGGGGTTTAGGAGATTAATGATTTAAGCATTTAGGCATTTAGTAGTTTATAGGTTTTATATAAACAATAAAATAACAAAAAATTTATTTTTGTGATTTTACCTCATTTTAAAAGATGATTACCTTTATAAATATAATAATTTTTAAATTATTTTCAAATGTAAATATAATATTTAGTTATAATAATCATTATATTTATATATCATATAAATTCAATATAAATAATTTTATTGATTAATATTCTAATAACGATCAAAAAACAAATTAATAATCTATTATTAATAAGATAGATATTAATTAGAATATAATTACAAAACCTAAAATGATTCAGATGCAAAGCAAAATATATAACTATATAATAATTTTTTGTTTTGAATTTTTTTTCTTTTAAAAAGGTTATGTATATTTTTTTTGATGAAAAATTATTTATATAAATTATATTTGTATAACTCATAATTTATTCAGTAATTAATATATTTATAAAAATAAACAAATAAATAATTAAAATGAATATTTAAAATTATAATGAAAAAAAATGAGATTTATTATTTATTATTTAGGGACACTGGTTTATTTTAAATTAGATTTTTCTCATTAATAATTTATTTTGTAATTAATATTTCTATAAAAATAAACTTATAAATATTTAAAATAAAAATTTAAAATTATACTGAATAAAATTTAAAATGAGATTTATGATTTATTATTAATGTATACTAGTTTAATGGATTTAGTATTTAGAGGTTTTTTCGTTTAGGATTTTTTCGATTTATGTTTTTAGGCTTTTAGTGGTTTATACGTTTTATTTAAAAAAATAAAATATAAAAAAAAATTTCTATAATTTTTTTTCATTTTCATAGATTATAACCTTTTAAAATATAATAATATTTAAAATTTTTTGAAATGTGAATACAATACTTAGTTATAATAATATTAATAATTATATATCATATAAATTCAATATAAAGAATTTTTTTGATATATATTATAATAATGATCAAAATTAAATTTATAAACTATTGATATTAAGATAGATATTAATTAAAAAATAATTACAAAACCCAAATTGATTCAAAATTATAGTAAAATATATTTCTGGATAATAATTTTTAATTTTTAAATTTTTACTTCTTTTATAAGCATATATATTTTTTAAATTATATTTTTCACACTCATAATTTATTTTGTAATAAATATTTCTATGAAAATAAACTAATAAATAATTAAAATGAATATTTAAAATTATAATAAATAGGATTAAAAATTAGATTTATTAGTTATTAAGTAGTATATAGCGGTTTAATGGTTTATGTATTTTGGCATTACGGGGTTTAGGAGTTTACTGATTTAACTATGCATGCATTAAGTGGTTTATAGGTGTTATTTAAAAAAAATATATAAAAAATTTATTTTTTTTATTTTATGATATTTTCAAAGGTTATAACCTTTGAAAATATAATAATTTTTAAATTTTTTTCAAAAGTGAATACAATATTTAGTTATAATAATCATTATATTTATATATCATATAAATTCAATATAAATTTTTTTATAGATAAATATTCTTATAATGATCAAAGAATAAATTAATAATCTATTATTAATAAGATGATTATCAATTTAAATATAATTACAAAACCTAAAATGATTCAGAAACAAAGCAAAATATATTACTATATAATAAATTTTTGTTTTGAATTTTTTTTATTTTAAAAAGTTTATCTATATTTTTTTGATGAAAAATAATTATATAAATTATATTTGTCTAACTCAATTTATTCTATAATTAATAATTATATAAAAAAATGAATAAATAATTAAAATGAAGATTTTAAATTATAATGAAAAAAATAATATTGAGATTTATTATTTATTATTTAGGGTATACTAGTTTAAAATGATTATCTATTTATGGTTTTCGAGATTTAGGAGTAATTGATTTAAGTATTTAGGCATTTAGTGGTTTATAGGATTTATTTAAACAATGAAATTACAAAAAAAAAATTATTTTTGTTATTTTTTCACATTTTCAAAGGTTATAACATATGAAAATATAATAATTTTTTAATTTTTTTCAAATGTTAAGTCATTTAAATTCAATATAAATAATTACAGTGGTAGATATTATAATAATGATCAAAAAAAATTTAATAAACTATTATTAATAAGATATATATTATTTAAATTATATTTGCAAAATCTAAATTTATTCAAAATCAAAGTAAAATATATTACTAAATAATAATTTATTTGAATGTTTTGCTTTTTTTATAAGTTTATATTTTTGTTTTTATAAATAAATTATTTAAATTATATTTGTCTTACTCATAATTTATTTTGTAATTTATAATTATATAAGAATAAACTAATAAATAATTAAAATGAATATTTAAAATTATAATGAATACAAATAAAATTGAGATTTATTATTTATTATTCAGGATATACCGGTTTAATTGTTTAAGTATTTTGGTGTTTTCTGGTTTAGGAGTTTAGTGATTTAATTGTTTAGAACTTTAGTGATTTATCACTTTTATTTAAATAATGAAAAAACAAAAAATTTAATTTTTAGATTTTTTTAAAATTTTGAAGGTACCTTTCAAAATATAATAATTTTTAATTTTTTTTAAATGTGAATATAATATATAGTAATACTAATCTTAATAATTATATGTAATGTGAACTCAATATAAATAATTTTATTGATAGATATTATAATAATGATCAATAAATAAATTAATAAACTAGTATTTATAAGAAAGATAAATATTAAAATATAATTTTAAAATCTAAAATGATTCAAAATAAAAATAAGATATATTACTAAATAATAATTATTTATTTCTAAAAATTTGCCTTTTTTATAAGCATTTTTTTAATGAAAACTAGATTATTTAAACTTTATATGTCACACTAATAAATTATTTTGTAATTAATATTTCTATAAAAATAAACTTATAAATAATTAAAATGAATATTTAAAATTATAATGAATACTAATAAAAATTAGATTTATGATTTATTTTTTGGAATATACTAATTTAATGTTTGAAGTATTTATGGGCTTCGGGGTTTAGTAGTTTAGTCATTTTAAAATTTAGTCATTTAGTGGTTTATAGGTTTTATATAAAAAATAAAATAACAAAAAATTTATTTTTATTATTTTTTTTCATTTTTGAATGTTATAACCTTTGAAAATATAATAATTTATAATTTTTTTTGAAAAGTGAATATAATATGAAGTTATAATAATTATAATAATTATATATCATATAAATTCAATTTAAAATATTTTATTGATATATATTATAATAATGATTATATAAAAGTAATAAACATTATTAATTAGATAAATTTTGTTTATAATATATTTTATAAAACCTAAAATGATTCAAAATCAAAGTGAAATATTTTACGAAATATTAATTTTAAATTTTAAATATTTGTATCCATTAATAAGCCTATATATTTTTTTGATGAAAAATAAAATTTTTAAATTATATTTGTCTCACTAATAATTTATTTTTTAATTTATATTTCTATAAAATTAATCTAATAAATAATTAAAATGTATATTTAAAATTATAATGAATACTAATAAAAATGAGATTTATGATTTATTATTTAGGGTATAACTATTTAATTGTTTAAGTTTTTTGTGGTTTTGGGGTTAATGAGTTTATTGATTTATATGTTTACACATTTAGGTGTTTATAGGTTTGATTTAATCAAAGAAATAACAAAAAAATTATTTTTTTTGAATTTTCGTGATTTTCAAATGTTATAACCTTTAAAAATATATTAATTTTTTAATAGTTATAAAAAATGGATACAATACTTAGTTATAATAATCTTAAAAATTATATTTGTTGTATATTCAATATAAAAAAATTTATTAATATATATTATTATAATAATCAAAAAATAAAATAATAAACTATTATTAATAAGATAGATATTAATTAAAATATATTTGTTGAAACCAAAATAATTCAAAATCAAAGTAAATTATATTACTAAACAAAATTTTAAATTTTTAAAATTTTGTTTATTTTTATAAGCTTATTTTTTTAAAATAAAAAATAATTTATTTAAATTATATGTCTCACTCATTATTTAATTTGTAAATAATATATCTATAAAAATAAACTAAAAAATAATTAAAATTAATATTTAAAATTATAATGAATACAAATAAAAATGAGATTTATTATTTAGGTTATATATGTTTTATGGTTTAAGTATTTAGGGGATTTTGGTGTTTAGGAGTCTAGAGATTTAAATGTTTAGGCATTTAGTGGTTTATAAGTTTTATTTAAATAATAAAAAATTTATTTTTGTGATTTTATATCATTTTTGAAGGTTATAACATTTGAAAATATAATTATTTTTAAATTTTCTTCAGATGTAAATATAATATTTTGTTATAATAATCTTAATAATTATAAGACATTTAAATTGAATATTAGTAATTTTATTGTCAGATATTATAAAACACATCAAATAATACCTTAATAAACTTTTATTAATAAGATTGATAGCAATTAAAATATAATTGCAAGACCTATATATAAAGATTCAAAATCAAAGTAAAATTTATTACTAAATAATACTTTTTTGTTTTTAAATTTTTACTTCTTTTTATAAGCTTATATTTTTTCTGATTGAAAATAAATTATTAAAGTTATATTTGACTAACACATTATTTATTTTGTAATTAATATTGCTATAAAAATAAACTAATAAATAATTAAAATAAATATTTAAAATAATAATGAATACAAATTAAAATGAGATTTATGATTTATTATATGTGGTATACCAGTTTAATGGTTTGATTATTTAGGACTTTTGTCATTTAGGAGTTTATTAATTTATGTTTTTAGGCATTTAGTGGTTTATAGTTTTGATTTATATAATAAAAAAAAAATTTAGATTTTTTCTAATTTTCAAAAGTTATAATCATTAAAAATAAATTAATATTTAAAATTTTTTGAAATATGAAAATAATATTTAGTTATAATAATATTAATAATTATATATGATATAAATTCAATATAAATAATTTTATTGATAGATATTATAATAATGATTAAAAATTAAATTAATAAACTATTAATAATAAAATAGATATTAATTAAAAAATATTTACCAAACCCAAATTGATTCAAAATTAAAGTAAAATATATTAGTGGATAATAATTTTTGATTTTTAAATTTTTAATTCTTTTATAATCATATATATATATATATATATATATATATATATATTGATTAAAAATAAATTATTTAAATTATATGTGTCGCACTCATAATTTATTTTGTAATAAAAATTTTTATAAAAATAAACTAATAAATAATTAAAATGAATATTTAAAATAATAATAAATTGAAATAAAAATTTAATTTATTAAGTAGTATATAGCGGTTTAATGGTTTATGTATTTAGGCATTATGGGGTTTAAGAGTTTACTAATATAAGTATGTATGCATTTAGTGGTTTATAGGTTTTATTTAAAAAATAAAATAACATAAAATTTCTTTTTATTATTTTTTCATATTTCCAAAGGTTATAACCTTTGTAAATATAATAATTTTTAAGTTTTTTTCAAAAGTGAATTCAATATTTAGTTATAATAATCATTATATTTATATATCATATAAATTCAATATACACAATTTTATTGATAAATATTCTAATAATGATCAAAAAAAATTAATAAACAATTATTAATAAGATAGATATCAATTAAAATATAAATACAAAATCTAAAATGATTCAAAAGGAGAGCAAAATATATTACTATATTATAAATTTTAGTTTTTAAATTTTTTATTCTTTTTATAAGTTTATTTATTTTTTCGATGAAAAATAATTTATATAAATTATATTTGTCTAACTCATAATTTATTTTGTAATTAATATTTATATAACAATAAACAAAAAAATAATTAAAATGAATATTTAAAATTATAATGAAAAAAATAATATTGAGATTTATTATTTATTATTTAGGGTTACCGGTTTAAAAGGATTATTATTTATTATTTAGGGTTTTAGAGATTTAGGAGTTATTGAATTAAGTGTTTAGGAATTTAGTGGTTTATAGGTTTTATTTAAATAATGAAATATCAAAAAAATATATTTTTTTATTTTTTTCACATTTTCAAAGGTTATAAGCTTTGAAAATATAATAATTTTTAAAATTTTTTCAAAATTGAATTCAATATTTACTTATAATAATGATTATATTTAAATATCAAATAATTTCAATATAAACAATTTTATTGATAAATATTCTAATAATGATCAAAAAATAAATTAATAATCTATTATTAATAAGATAGATATCAATTAAAATATAATTACCAAACCAATAATGATCCAGAAGCATAGAAAATTATATTATTATATAATAATTTTTTGTTTTTAATTTTTTTTTTCTTTTAATAAGTTTATCTATATTTTTTTGATGAAAAATAATTAATATAAATTATAATTTTCTAACACATAATTTATTTTTCTATTAATATTTATATAAAAATAAACAAATAAAGAATTAAAATGAATATTTAAAATTATAATGAAAAAAATAAAAATGAGATTTATTGTTTATTATTTAGGATATATCTGATTAAAAAAATTATATATTTAGGGTTTTCGAGATTTAGAAGTTATTCATTTAAGTATTTAGGCATTTAGTGGTTTATAGGTTTTATTTAAACAATGAAATAAGAAATAAATTATTTTTGATATTTTTTCAAATTTTCAAAAATTATAACCTTTGAAAATATAATAATTTTAAAATTTTTTAAAAATGTGAATATAATATTTAGTAATAAATATTATTATAAAAATATATAATATAAACTAAATATAAACAATTTTATTGATAGATATTATATCAATTATCAAAAAATAAATTAATAAACTATTATTAATATGATAGATATAAATTAAAATTTAATTACAAAAACTAAAATGATTAAAAATCAAAGTAAATTTTTACTAAATAATAATTTTTGTTTTTTAGTTTTTGCCTCATTTTATAAGATTATATATTTTTTTGATAAAAAATAAATTATTTAAATTATATTTGTATCACTCATAATTTATTTTGTAATTAATATTTCAATAAATTATTTAAATTATATTTAAGGTTTACTAGTCTAAAGGTTTAAGTATTTATGGGCTTCGGGGTTTAGGAGTTTAGAGATTTATGTGTTTAGGTATTTAATGGTTTATAAGATTTATTTAAACAATGATATAACAAAAAATTTATTTTTTTGTTATTATTTCTAATTTTTGAAGGTTATAACCTTTGAAAATATAAGAATTTTTAAATTTTTTAAATGTGAATACTATATTTATTTTTGATAATATTAATAATTATATATCATATCAATTCAATATAAACAATTATATTGATAGATATTATATTAATAATTGAAAAATAAATTAATAAACTATTATAAATAAGATAGATATTATTTAAAATATATTTGCAAACCCTAAATTTATTCAAAATCAAATTAAAATAAATTACTAAATAATAATGTTTTTGATGTTTTGCTTATTTTTATAAGTTTATATTTTTTGTTCTTAAAAGTATATTATTTAAATTATATTTTTCTTCCTCATAATATATTTTGTAATTTATAATTCTATAAAAATAAACTAAAAAATAATTAAAATGAATATTTAAAATTATAATGAACACAAATAAAAGTGAGATTTATTATTAAGTATATACAGTTTTATTGGTTTAGTTATTTAGGTATTTTGGGGTTTAGTGATTTAAGTGTTTATGCATTTAGTGATTTATAGTTTTTATTTAAAGAATTATAAAACAAAAAATTTAATTAATTGTTTTTTTTAATTTTTGAAGGTTATAACCTTTGAAAATATAATAATTTTTAATTTTTTTAAATGTGAATATAATATTTAGTTATAATAATCTTAATAATTATATATAATGTAAACTCAAATATAAATAATTTTATTAATAGATATCATAATAAAGATATATAAATAATTAATAAACTATTATTAAAAATAATGATATAAATTAAAACATAAATGCAAAATCTAAAATGATACAAAATCAAAATAAAATATTTTACTAAATAATAAATTTTTGTTTTTAAAATTGTGCCTATTTTTATAAGCTTAGAGTTTTTTTTGATAAAATATAAATTATTTAAAGTATATCTATCTAACTAATAATTTATTTTGTAATTAATATTTCTATAAAAATAAACTGATAAATAATTAAAATAAAAATTTAAAATTATACTGAATAAAAATTAAAATGAGATTTATGATTTATTATTAATGTACACCTGTTTAATGGTTTAAGTATTTAGAAGTTTTGTCATTTAAAAGTTTAGAAATTTATGTTTTTAGGCATTTAGTGGTTTATAGGTTTTATTTAAACAATAAATAACAAAAAAAAATTTGAAATTTTTTCTCATTTTCATAGGTTATAACCTTTGAAAATATAATAATATTTAAATTTTTTTGAAATGTGAATACAATATTTAGTTATTTTAATATTAATAAATATATATCATTTAAATTCAATATAAACAATTTTATTGATAGATAATATAATAATGATCAAAAATTAAATTAATAAACTATTAATAAAAAGATAGATATTAATTAAAAAATATTTACAATACACAAATCAATTCAAGATTAAACTATAATAAATTAATGTATAATAATTTTCAATTTTTAAATTTATACTTCTCTTATAAGCTTATATTTTTTTTAATTAAAAATAAATTATTTAAATTATATTTGTCACACTCTAATTTATTTTGTAATAAATATTTTATAAAAATAAACTAATAAAAAATTAAAATCAATATTTAAAATTATAATAAATAAAATAAAAATTAGATTTATTAATTATTAAGTAGTATATAGAAGTTTAATAGTTTATGTATTTAAGAGTTTACTGATTTATTAATTATAGTTTATGTATTCTGTAATTAATATATTTATAAAAATATACAAATAAATAATTAAAATTAATATTTAAATTTATAATGAAAAAAAGTGATTTTTTATTTATTATTTAGAGATACCAGTTTAATTTTAATTAGATCTATCTAACTAATAATTTATTTTGTAATTAATATTTATATAAAAAAAACTGATAAATAATTAAAATAAAAATTTAAAATTAAACTGAATAAAAATTAAAATGAAATTTATGATTTATAATTAATGTATACCAGTTTAATTGTTTAAGTATTTAAAAGTTTTGTAATTTAAGAGTTTAGCGATTTATATTTTTAGGCATTTAGTGGTTTATAGGTTTTATTTAAACAATAAAATAACAAAAAAAATTAGTAATTTTTTCTAATTTTCTTAGGTCATAACCTTTGAAAATATAATAATATTTAATATTTTTGAAATGTGAATATAATATTTAGTTATAATAATTTTATTAATAATTATATATCATATAAATTCAATATAAACAATTTTATTGATATATATTATTATAATGATCAAAAATTAAATTATTAAACTTTTAATAATAAGATTGATATTCATTAAAAAATATTTACAAAACCTAAATTGAATCAAAATTAAAGTAAAATATATTACTTAATTATAATTTAGAATTTTTAAATTTTTACTTATTTTATAAGCGTAAATACTTTTATTGATTAAAAATAAATTATTTAAATTATATTTCTCGCACTCAAAATTTATTTTGTAATAAATATTTGTATAGAAATAAACTAATAAATAATTAAAATAATAATTCAAAATTATAATAAATAGAAATAAAGATTAGATTTATTAATTATTAAGTAGTATATAGCGGTTTAATGGTTTATGTATTTAGGCATTACGAGATTTAGGAGTTTACTGATTTAACTATGAATCCATTTAGTGGTTATAGGTTTTATTTAAAAAATAAATAAACAAAAAATATATTTTTATTATTTTTTGATATTCAATTGTTATGACATTTGATAATATAATAATTTTTAATCTTTTTTCAAAAGTTAATACAATATTTAGTTATAATAATCATTATATTTATATTTCATATAAATTCAATATAAATAATTTTATTGATAAATGTTCTAATAATGATCAAAAAATAAATTAATAATCTATTATTAATAAGATATATATCAATTAAAATATAATTACAATACCTAAAATGATTCAGAAGGAAAGAAAAATATATTACTAAATAATAAATTTTTGTTTTGAAATTTTTTCTTCTTTTTATAAGTTTATCTATATTTTTTGATGAAAAATAATTTATATAAATTATATTTGTCTAACTCATAAGTTATATTGTAATTAATTTTAATAAAAATAAATGAATAAATAATTAAAATGAATAATTTAAATTATAATCAAAAAATAATATTGAGATTTATTATTTATTATTTAGTGTATACTAGTTTAAAAGAATTATCTATTTAGGGTTTTCGAGATTTCGGAGTTATTGACTTAAGTGTTTAGGCATTTAGTAGTTTATAGGATTTATTTAAACAATGAAATAACAAAAAAATTATTTTTGATATTTTCTCACATTTTCAAAGGTTATAACCTTGGAAAATTTAATAATTTTAAATTTTTTTAAAAATGTGAATACAATATTTAGTAATAAGAATCATTATAATTTTATATAATATAAACTAAATATAAACAAATTTATTGATAGATATGATATCAATTATCAAAAAATAAATTAATATGCTATTATTAATATGATAGATATAAATTAAAATAGAATTGCAAAACCTAAAATTATTCAAAATCAAAGTAAAATTTATTACCAAATATTAATTTTTCTTTTTAAGGGTTTGCTTCTTTTTATAAGCTTATATTTTTTGTTGATGAAAAATAAATTATTTAAATTATATTTAAGGTTTACGAGTTTAAAGTTTTAAGTATTTAGGGGCTTTTGTGTTTAGTAGTTTATAGATTTAAGTATTTAGTCATTTAGTGGTCTATAAGTTTTATTTAAACAATGATATAACAAAAAAAAAATTTATTTTTTTACTAATTTTTGAAGGTTATAACCTTTGAAAATATAAAAATTTCTAAATTTTTTTCGAATGTAAATATAATATTTAGTTATAATAATCTTAATAAATATAAGTCATTTAAATTCAATATAAATAATCACATTGCAAGATATTATAATAATGATCAATAAATAAATTAATAAACTATTATTAATTAGATAGATATTTTTTAAAATATATTTGCAAAATCTAAATTTATTCAAAATCAAAGTATATATTACTGAATAATAATTTTTTTTAATATTTTGCTCTTTTTATTAGTTTATATTTTTGTTATTAAAAATAATTTATTTAAATTATATTTGTCTTCCTCATAATTTATTTTGTAATTTATAATTCGATAAAAATAAACTAATAAATAAGTAAAATAAATAATAAAAATTATAATGAATACAAATAAAATTAAGATTTATTATTTATTATTCATGATATACATGTTTAATGGTTTAAGTATTTAGGTGTTTTGGGGTTTAGTCATTTAAGTGTTTATGCCTTTGGTCATTTTATCTAATTTTGGAAGGTTATTACCTTTGAAAATATAATAATTTTTAATTTTTTTAAAAATGTGAATATAATATTTAGTTATAATAATCTTCATAATTATATATAATCTAAAATCAATATAAATAATTTTATTAATAGATATTATAATCATGATCAATAAATAAATAATTGAACTATTATTAATTAGAATGATCTAAATTAAAATATAATTGCAAAATTTAAAATTATTCAAAATTAAATTAAAATATATTACTAAATAAGAATATTTTGTTTTAAAAATTTTGCTTCTTTTTATGATCTTATATTTTTTTGATGAAAAATAAATTATTTATATTATATCCGTCTCTCTAATAATTTATTTTGTTATTAATATTTCAATAAAAATAAACTGATAAATAATTAAAACGTATATTTAAAATTATAATGAATACTAATAAAAATAAGATTTATTATTTATTATTTAGAGTATACTAATTTAAAAGCTTATGTATTTATGGGATTCGGGATTTAGGAGTTTAGTCATTAAGAATTTACGTATTTTGTGGTTTATAGATTTTATTTAAAAAATCTAATAACAAAAAATTTATTTTTAAAATTTTTCTTATTTTCAAATCCGAAAATATTATTATGTAATAATAATCTAAAAAAATATATATTATGTAAATTCAATATAAATAATTTTTTTAAAGATATTATGATGACGATATTAAAATAAAATAATAATCTATTATTAATAAGATATATATTAAATTAAATTTATTTGCAAAACCTAAAATGATTCAAAATCAAAGTAAAATATATTAATAAGATAGATATTAAATAAAACTATTATTAATAAGTTAAAATATACAGGTTTAAAAGATTATATATTTAGGAGTTTTGGGATTTAAGAATTTTGTGATTTAAGTGTTTAGGCATTTAGTAGTTTATAGGATTTATTTAAAAAATAAAATAACAAAAAATTTTATTTGTTATTTGTTCTCATTTTTGAAGGATATAACCTTTGGAACTAATACAATTTTTAAGTTTTTTTGAAATGTGAATACTATATTTAGTTATGATAATCTTAATAATTATATAGCATGTAAATTCAAAATAAACAATTATATTGATATATATTATAATAATGATCTTACAAAAGATTAATAAACAATTATTAATAAGATAAATATTGTTTAAAATATATTTACAAAACATAAAATGATTCAAAATCAAAGTGAAATAGTTTACTAATTATTAATTTTAAATTTTTAAATTTTTTTATCCATTTATAAGCATATATATTTTTTAATGAAAAATAAATTATTTAAATTATATTTGTCTCACTATTAATTTATTTTTTAATTTATATTTCTATAAAAATAAACTAATAAATAATTAAAATGTCTATATAAAATTATAATGAATACTAATAAAAATGAGATTTATGATTTATTATTTTGCGTATACCTATTTAATGGTTTATGTTTATGGTGGTTTTGGGCTTAATGACTTTATTGAATTATATGTTTACACATTTATGTGTTTATAGGTTTTATTTAATCAATGAAATAACAAAAATTTTATTTTTAAGAATTTTCATGATTTTCAAAGGTTATAACCTTTTAAAATATAGTAATTTTTTAATACTTCTAAAATTTGAATACAATACTTAGTTATAATTATCTTAATAATTATATTTGACGTAAATTCAATATAAAAAATTTTATTAATATATAATATTTTGATGATCAAAAAATAAATTAATAAACTATTATTAATAAGATAGATATTAATTAAAATATATTTGCAGAACCCAAAATAATTCAAAATTAAAGTAAATTATATTACTAAATAAAATTTTAAATTTTTGAAATTTTGTTTATTTTTATAAGCTTATATTATTTTTCATAAAAAATAATTTATTTAAATTATATATGTCTCACTCATTATTTATTTTGTAATTAATATTTCTATAAAAATAAACTAAAACATAATTAAAATGAATATTTAAAATTATAATGAATACAAATAAAAATGAGATTTATTATTTATTATTTGGGTTATATAGGTTTAATGGTTTAAGTATTTAGGTGGTTTTGGTGTTTATGAGTCTAGAGATTTAAATGTTTAGACATTTAGTGGTTTATAAGTTTAATTTAAATAATAAAATAATAAAAAAATTATTTTTGTGATTTTTATAATTTTTGAAGGTTATAACCTTTGAAAATATAATAATTTTTAAATTTTTTTCAAATGTAAATATAATATTTAGTTATAATAATATTAATAATTATAAGACATTTAAATTCAATATAAGTAATTTTATTATTGGATATTATAAAATTGATCAAATAATAAATTAATAAACTTTTCTTAATAAGATTGATAGCAATTAAAATATAATTAGAAAACCTATACATAATGATTCAAAATTATAGTAAAATATATTACAAAATAATAATTATTTGATTTTAAATTTTTACTTCTTTTTTTATTCTTATATTTTTTTTGATTATAAATAAATTATTAAAATTATAGTTGTCTCGCGCATTATTTATTTTGTAATTAATATTTCTATAAAAAATAAACTAATAAATAATTAAAATGAATATTTAAAATTGTAATAAATACAAATTAAATTGAGATTTATGTTTTATTATATGTGGTATACCAGTTTAATGGTTTGATTATTTAGGATTTTGTCGTTTAGAAGTTTATCAATTTATGTTTTTAGGCATTCAGTGGTTTATAGGTTAATTTATATAATAAAATTTTAAAAAAAAATTTCGATTTTTTCTAATTTTCAAAGGTTATAACCTTTTAAAATAAAATAAATTTTAAAATTTTTTAAATGTGAATACTATGTATAATTATATTAATTTTACAAAGTATATATCATATAAATTCAATATAAATAATTTTAATGATAGATAATATAATAATGATAAAAAATTAAATTAATAAACTATTATTAATAATATAAATATTAATTAAAATATATTTACATAACACAAGATTATTCAAAATCAAATCAAAATATATTACTAAATAATAAAATTTAATTTTGATAATTTTCGTTCTTTTTATTAGCTTATATTTTTTTATTAAAATAAATTATTTAAATAATATTTGTCTCACTCGAAATTTATTTTGTAATTAATTTTTCTAAAAAATTAAACTATAAATAATTAAAATTAATTTTTAAAATTATAATAAATAGAAATAAAAATGAGATTAATTATTTATTAAGTAGTATATAGCTATAAAAAGGTTTATCTATTTAGGGGTTTCGGGATTTATGAGCTTACCATTTAAGTAAGTAAGCATTTAATGATCTATAAGTTTTATTTAAAAAATGAAATAAAAAAATTTTTTTTTTTATTTTTTAACATTTTCAAAGGTTATAACCTTTGAAAATATAATAATTTTAAATTTTTTTCGAAAGTGAATACAATATTTAGTCATAATAATTATTATATTTATATATCATATAAATTCAATATAAACATTTTTATTGATAAATATTTTAATAATGATGAAAAAATAAAATAATAATCTATTATTAATAAGATAGATACCAATTAAAATATATTTACAAAACCTAAAATGAATTCAGAAGCAAAGCAAAATATATTACTATATAATAATTTTTTCTTATGAAATTTTTTTTTTCTTTTAAAAAGTTTATCTTTATTATTTTGATGAAAAATAATTTATATAAATTATATTTGTGTAACTCAAAATTTATTTTGTAATTAATATTTATATAAAAATAAACAAATAAATAATTAAATTTGAAGATTTAAAATTAAAATGAAAAAAAATGAGATTTATTCTTTATTATTTAGGATATACCAGTTTAATTTAAATTAGATCCGTGTCACTAATATTTTATTTTATAATTAATATTTCTATAAAAATAAACTGATAAATAATTAAAATAAAAATTAAAATTATACTAAATAATTAAAATAATTTATTTTGTTCCTATCTCAACTCAAGAATGATTGCTAAAGCTCTAACCAAAATAATAGGAGCTTTTACTTTATCTCTATTATGTCTCATCATATTTGATGTTGAATCACTGGGCTATCAAAGGTAATTTGACTCATGTACGCTAACAGGCAAACCAAGGTTGTGCCAGTATGTGTTGAAATAGTTAGTTGTTGAGGATGCTATTTATATTGATTATTGTAATTTCTTCTAAAATATCTCTCATGCACACACTCAAAGCAATTTTTTTAAAACATAGTTCACCTCTAAAAAAAACCACCTTGTGGGCTATTAGTACAAACTACCCCTAGGGTGGTTTGAGTAGGGCAAGAAGTATGAGCTCTCTTTTAATCAAGAATCAAAAAATTTATTTTATTGGCATGTCTAATCCTTTTTTATATCCTTGTGGATATGAAAAGTATCATTTCTTTCTTTTATATAAAATGAGTTATGTATACAAGCTCACAATACCCAAAAAGGTGTAAATGAATCATATTCAAATATATAAAAGGTTTTAATCTTTGCTCAAAATATTAGTCTTGCATATTGACACTTGAGGTCACAAATCAAAAAAAAATGCCATAGTGATATTTCCAATCCCAATAATTTTAGCTATAGAAAGTTATAAAGAGTAGTACTTGAGCTTTTACTATTTATAGGGTCATCACTTCTACTCTTGAGGAATGTCCAAAGTTAGAATCATTCCTAGTGCAATGACTTTGCAATATAAAGATAAAATGTACAAGCTATGGTCCTATCCAATACTGTGACCTAGTATTATAGTGATTAAATATGTATTCATGATCATTCTTAATGCCATTACAATATATTCAACAGAGTGACCTAAGGTATGGCATATTCTCATTGATATGATTTTATGTTCTAGAGAAAAAATATACAATCATGACAATTGCTAATGCTACAATAATCTAAAGCAAGAAAGAGACTGAAGCCATAACTCACCCCTTGAGTCATGACTTTGTGTTAAATATACAAAAAGATAAATCGGTGACATTCCTAAAAGCTGTGAATTTCAATTTAAATTTAACACTTAGTCATTTGATTATAAAACTACAAAACATGAGATTTAGGATTTAGGGTTTATGGACCATGGATATAGTTTATGGTTTACGGTTTAGGATTTAATGTTTTGGGTTTATGGTTTTTTTTTGTTTTTTTTTCGAAAATACACTTTATTTATCATTTAGGCATCCAACTTACAAGAGACTAAAAATATGACTAATTTAGGCCAGCCCACCAAATCATATGCACATTAATGATTCTATGCATAAAATACATAAAAAAACATAATGCATAATAATTCCAAGCGTAAGAATATAACTAAAATGACTTGGCATTCCCGGACTTGAGAGTTGGCATTGAGTCATTATGTGCATAACATCCTTTCCATTCGGATTTGTCCAAGCCTTTTGGAGGAACCTGAATATATTAAAACTATGCAAATATAAGATTGTGCATGTGTGTGACATGCAGCATCAAGCGTTTGCCTATGTCAATGCTATGCAATGGAATACATGTAAAACTGAATACCCATAAATCCACAAGTCCATATCTACGGCACTTTGTCAATTCATTCTCACCTTTGAATTCTACATTCTTTTGCTCCAATGATCCTCAAAGAAGTATCTCTTTGGTTAGAATCCTTCCTCATCGAGCTCCAAGATGTGGCTGTATGTTGCACCGACAAAATTTCAAAAAATATGCATGCATCGGTGTGCATGTGTGATGTGGTCCATCTCATAGTGTAATTATCTACGCGTACAACCAAGCTAGAATATAAGTAAAATTAATAAATGCTATAAAGATCATTCTTCTGCTCCAGGGAGTGTAGCATCGCCTAATGTGTATTTACAAAATACATTAGTGAGCCCCACTTAGAGATACTCATGGGTCCAGTTGCCCGCATTTCTTGCTACATAGAGAATAGACAAGATTGTGTGTGTGAGTATGTCATGATCCGTCTCAACAAGTACATAGTGCATACAACGTCCAAAATACAAATGAGACTACAAACATAAACTACAAGTTTGAATCTTTCACTCCCGTATGGCTGGTTTGGACGCCATTTCTTACTGGCCCTAATTTTTGATGCTTCAGATTTTTCCGGCTCTTCAATTAATCATGGATTACCTGCTACTTCTGTTGGGCGATGGTTGGGTGGCCCTCTATGCTGCCTGATAGGGCTAGTGTGACCCACTCCTAGCTACTCATGGGTTTACTCCCGACCACATTGCTCGGTCTCGCTAGTTATCTGAATGTTATCATCCCGGCTTTCTAGTGGGGCCCTCTACAAGATGGTGGCCCATACTTCTTGTTGCTTCCAGGACTTGCTCGCCCCTCTAAATGCTACACCAAAATGGACAAGAATATGTGCACGTGTGTATTGTGGTCCATCGCTATGTGTGTCTGGTGCAGTAGTATCAGGGTTTAGAAGTTTAGTAATTTAATTATTTAGGTATTTTGTGGTTTATATGTATTATTTAAATAATTAAATAACAAAAAAAATTATTTTTATGATTTTTTCTTATTTTCAAGGTTATAACCATTGAAAATATTATAATTTTTAAATTTTTTTCAAATGTTATTACAATATTTAATTATAATAATCATAAAAATTAAATATCATGTTAATTCAATATAAATAATTTTATTGATCGATATTATAATACTGATCATAAAATAGATTAATAAACTATTATTAATAAGATAGAAATTAATTAAAATATATTTGCAAAACTAAAAATGATTCAAAATCAAAGTAAAATATATTACTAATTAATAATTTTTTATTTTTAAATTTTTGATTCTATTTATAAGCTTATAAATTTTTTTGATGAAGATAAATTATTTAATTATATTTGTCTCATTCATAATTTTATTTTGCAATTAATATTTCTATAAAAATAAACTAATAAATAATTAAAATGAATATTAAAATTATAATGAATACAAATAAAAATGAAATTTATGATTAATTAATTAGGGAATACCTGTTTAATTCTTTAATTATTTAAGAGTTTAGGAGTTTAGTGATTTAAGTGCTTAGGCATTTAGTAGTTTATATGTTTTATTTAAATAATGAAATAACAAAAAAAATATTTTTGAAATTTTTTATCAATTTTGAAGGTTATAACCTTTATAAATATAATAATTTTTAAATTATTTTCAAATGTGAATTCAATATTTAGTTATAATGAACTTAATAATTATATATCCTGTAAATTAAATATAAACAATTTTATTGATAGATATTAATAAACTAAATATAAATATAATAATGATCAAAAAATAAATTAATAAACTATTTTTTATTGATAAATATTTATATATTATTTATAAATACTTAAACCTTTAAAGATGGTTTAAATGTTTAAGTATTTAAGGGTTTTGGGGTTTTGGAGTTTAGGAGTTTAATGATTTAAGCGTTTAGGCATTTAATAGTTTATAGGTTTTTTATAAACAATAAAATAAAAAAAAATTATTTTTGTGATTTTCTCTAATTTTCAAAGATGATAACCTTTAAAAATATAATAATTTTTAAATTATTTTCAAATGTAAATATAATATTTAGTTATAATAATCTTTATAATTATATATCATGTAAATTCAATATAAAAAATTTCATTGATAAATATTCTAATTAAAGATCAAAAAATAAATTAATAATCTATTATTAATATGATAGATACCAATTAAAATATAATTACAAAAACTGAAATTATTCAGAAGCAAAGCAAAATATATTACTATATAATAATTTTTTGTTTTTAAAATATTTTTTCTTTTAAAAAGTTTATCTAGAATTTTTTGATGAAATATAATTTATATAAATTATTTGTCTAGCTCAATTTATTTTGTAATTATTACTTATATATAAATAAACAAATAAATAATTAGAATGAATATTTAAAATTATAATGATAAAAATTGAGATTTATTATTTATTATTTTGGGATACTGTTTTAATTTAAATTAGATGTGTCTCACTAATAATTCATTTTGTAATTAATATTTCTATAAAAATAAACTGATAAATAATTAAAATAAAAATGTAAAATTATACTGTATAAAATTTAAAATGAGATTTATGATTTATTATTACTATATACTAGTTTAATGGTTTAAGTATTTATAGGTTTTTTTGCTTTTAGTGGTTTATTCATTTTATTTAAAAAAATAAAATATCAAAAAAAAATTTAATTTTTTCTCATTTTAATAGGATATAACCTTTGAAAATATAATAATATTTAAAATTTTTTGAAATGTGAATACAATACTTAGTTATAATAATATTAATAATTATATATCATATAAATTCAATAAACAATTTTATTGATATATATTATAATAATGATCAAAATTAAATTTATAAACTATTGATATTAAGATAGATATTAATTAAAAAATAATTACAAAACCCAAATTGATTCAAAATTATAGCAAAATATATATTATAGCAAAATAATTACAAAACCCAAATTGAATTTTTAAATTTTTAATTCTTTTATAAGCATATATATTTTTTAAATTATATTTGTCGCACTCATAATTTATTTTGTAATAAATATTTCTATAAAAATAAACTAATAAATAATAAAAATTAATATTTAAAATTATAATAAATAGAATTAAAAATTAGATTTATTAATTATTTAGTAGTATATAGTAGTTTAATGGTTTATGTATTTTTTCATTATGGTGTTTATGAGTTTACTGATTTAACTGTGTATGCATTTAGTGATTTATAGGTGTTATTTAAAATGAATATCAAAAAATTTATTTTTTTTTTATTTTTTTAAATTTTCAAAGGTTATAACCTTTGAAAATATAATAATTTTTAATTTTTTTTCAAAATTGAATACTATATTTAGTTATAATAATCATTATATTTATATATCATATAAATTCAAAATAAATATTTTTATCGGTAAATATTCTAATAATGATCAAAGAATAAATTAATAATTTATTATTAATAAGATAGATACCAATTTAAATATAATTACGAAACCTAAATGATTCAGAAATAAATCAAAATATATTACTATATAATATTTTTTTGTTTTGAATTTTTTTTCTTTTAAAAAGTTTATATTTTTTTGATGAAAAATAATTATATAAATTATATTTCTCTAACTCAATTGATTTTGTAAGTAATAATTATATAAAATTAAATGAATAAATAATTAAGATGAATATTTTAAATTATAATGAAAAATATAATATCGAGATTTATTATTTATTATTTAGGTTATACCTGTTTAAATTGATTATCTATGCAGAGTTTTCGAGATTTAGGAGTTATTGATTTAAGTATTTAGGTATTTAGTGGTTTATATGCTTTATTTAAACAATGAAATAACAAAAAAAATTATTTTTGTTATTTTTTCACATTTTCAAATGTTATAACATTTGAAAATATAATAATTTTAATTTTTTTTTTAATGTGAATAAAATTTTTAGTAATAATAATTTTTATAATTATATATAATATACACTAATTATAATTAATTTAATGATAGATATGATATCAATTATCAAAAAATAAATTAATAAACTATTATTAATATGATAGATATAAATTAAAATATAATTACAAAACCTAAAATGAATCAAAATCAAAGTAAAATTTATTACTAAATAATAATTTTTTGTTTTTAAATTTTTACTACTTTTTATAAGATTATATTTTTTTTATTAAAAGTAAATTATTAATATTATATTTGTCTAACAAATTATTTATTTTGTAATTAATATTTATATAAAAAATAAACTAATAAATATTTAAAATTATAATGAATACAAATTAAAATGAGATTTAAGATTTATTATTGATGTATATGTAATTTATTTTTTGATAATCTGTTTGTATAACCAAATATTTTTTTTCTTTTTTAATATTTTTCTGTAAGTGCAGGAAAAGAAATATTAAGAGGCCGGGGATGCAGCAGTAGCACAATGACAAAGATCTCGCTGACCAGATAGCTGGCTGAAATTGGAGCAGAGCTTGACCCGTCTCATGATCCGACCCGCTCTGGTTAAATGAACCGAGAGAAATATTAATATAAAATGTTTTGTAATTTTATTTTTGGGTGACTATTTTTGGACCCGTGGAACTATTCATCGTCTCACTCTCTCTTCTCTCTATGCGATTTATCCCGATTATTTTGTGTGCTACATACTGTAAGACATTTCTGTTGCTTTAATCTATAATGCATAAGCATTTTCTGGTGGATTTAGCTAGTCGTACTGAGCGACTAGCGAACCACATTATTTTCGGTATTTATTTCTCGTTTTTTGATTCTATCATTGATGGTTGCTTAATTGTGATATATATATTGCTTGTTTTATGTTGTTTCTGTGTTTCTGTATCTCAATCTCACTACCGTGGAAGCACAATTGCCCAACAATTATATATGGTATACTAGTTTAATGGATCGATTATTTAGGGATTTTGTCGTTTAGAAGTTTAGCAATTTATGTTTTTAGGCATTTAGTGGTATATAGGTTTTATTTATATAAAAAAAATAAAATTTTTTTTTATTTTTTTTAGATTTTCAAAGGTAACCTTTAAAAATAAAATAATTTTTAAAATCTTTTGAAATGTGAATACCATGTATAATTATATTAATCTTATTAATTATATATCATATGAATTCAATATAAATAATTTTAATGATATATTTTATAATAATAATCAAAAATTAAATTAATTAACTATTATTAATAATATAAATATTAATTAAAATATATTTACATTACACAAAATGATTCAAAATCAAATAAATATATATTTCTAAATAATAATATTTAATTTTTAAATTTTTCCATCTTTTTATTAGCTTATATTTTCTTATGATTAAAAATAAATTATTTAAATAATATATGTCTCACTCGAAATTTATTTTGTAATTAATTTTTCTAAAAATTAAAATATAAATAATAAAAATGAATATTTAAAATTATAATAAATAAAAATAAAAATGAGATTTATTATTTATTAAGTAGTATACAGCTATTATAAGGTTTATGTATTTAGTGGTTTCGGGATTTATGAGCTATTGTTTTAAGTAAGTAAACATTTAGTGGTCTATAGGTTTTATTTAAAAAAGAAATAACAAAAAATTTATTTTTTGTATTCTTTCTCATTTTTTAAGATTAAAACCATTGAAAATATAATAATTTTTAAATTTTTTCAAAAGTGAATACAATATTTATCTATAATAATCATAATAATTATATATCAAATAAATTCAATATAAATAATTTTATTCATAAATATTCTAATAATTATCAAAAAATAAATTATAAATCTATTATGAATAAGATTGATATTACTTAAAATATAATATCAAAACCTAAAATGATTCAAAAGAAAAACAAAATATATTACTTAATAATAATTATTTGTTTTTAAATTTTTATTCTTTTTATAAGCTTATCTATTTTTTGATGAAAAATATTTTTTATAAATTAATATATTTTTAACTCATAATTTATTTTATAATTAATATATATATATATATATATATATATATATATATATAACTTAACAATCAAAATGAATTTTTTAAATTATAATGAAAACAAATAAAAATGAGATTTATTAATTATTATTTAGGATTTACCATTTTAAAGGATTATCTATATAGGGGTATTGGGATTTTGTTGTTTAGTGATTTAAGTGTTTAGGCATTTAGTGATTTATAGGTTTTATTTAAACAATGAAATAACAAAAAAAATATTTTTTTTTCACATATTCAAAGGTTATAACCTTTGAAAATATAAAAATTTTAAAACTTTTTTCAAAAGTGAATACAATATTTAGTTATAATAATTATTAAATTTATATATCATATAAATTCAATATAAACATTTTTATTGAAAAATATTCTAATAATGATCAAAAAATAAATTAATAATCTATTTTTAATAAGTTAGATATCAATTAAAATATAATTACAAAACCTAAAATGATTCAGAAATAAAGCAAAATATATTACTATATAATATTTTTTGGTTTTAATTTTTTTTTCTTTTATTAATTTTATCTATATTTTTTTGTTGAAAAATAATTTATATAAATTATATTTGTGTAACTTATAATTTATTTTGTAAATAATATTTATATAAAAAATAAACAAATAAATGATTAAAATGAATATTTAAATGTATAATGAAAAAAATAAAAATGATATTTATTATTTATTATTTAAGATATACATGTTTAAAAAATTTATCCATTTAGGGTTTTCGAGATTTAGAAGTTATTGATTTAAGTATTTAGGCATTTAATGGTTTATAGGTTTTATTCTAACAATGAAATAATAAAAAATTTATTTTTGATATTTTTTCAAATTTTTAAGGTTATAACATTTGAAAATATAATAATTTTAAAATTATTTAAAAATGTGAATACAATATTTAGTAATAATAAATATTATACCTATATATAATATAAACTAAATATAAACAATTTTATTGATAGATATTTTATCAATTATCAAAAAATAAATTAATAAACTATTATTAATATGATAGATATAAATTTAAATATAATTAAAAACCTAAAATGATTCAAAATCAAAGTAAAATTTATTACTAAATAATAATATTTTTTAGTTTTTGCATCATTTTATAAGCTTATATGTTTTTTTGATAAAAAATATATTATTTAAATTATATTTGTATCACTTAAAATTTATTTTGAAATTAATATTTCTATAAATTATTTAAATTATATTTAAGGTTTACTTTTTTAAAGGTTTAAGTATTTAGGGGCTTAGGGGTTTAGAGGTTTAGATATTTATGTATTTAGGCATATAATGGTTTATAAGTTTTATTAACAATGATATAACAAAAAATTTATTTTTATTATTTTTTCTCATTTTTGAAGGTAATAAACTTTTAAAATATAACAATTTTTAAATTTTTTTTATATGTGAATACTATATTTAGTTATGATAATCTTAATAATTATATATCATGTAAATTCAATATAAACAATTATATTGAAATATATTATATTAATGATCAAAAAATAAAATAATAAACTTTTATTAATAAGATAGATATTATATTAAATATATTTGCAAAATAAAAATTTATTCAAAATCAAAGTAAAATATATTACAAAATAATACTTTCTTTGATGTTTTGCTTCTTTTTATAAGTTTATATTTTTTGTTATTAAAAGTAAATTATTTAAATTATATTTGTCCTCCTTATAATTAATTTTTAATTTATAATTTTATAAAAATAAACTAATAAATAATTAAAATGAATATTTAAAATTATAATGAATACAAATAAAATAGAGATTTATTTTTTATTATTCAGGATATACTAGTTTAATGGTTTAAGTATTTAGAGGTTTTGGGGTTTAGTAATTTAAGTGTTTAGGCCTTTAGTGATTCATAGTTTTTATTTAACGAATGAAAAAATAAAAAATTTAATTTTTTGATTTTTTTTTTAATTTTTGAAGGTTATAACCTTTGAAATTATAATAATTTTTAATTTTTTTTAAATGTGAATATAATATTTAGTAATTATAATCTTAATAATTATATATAATGTAAACTCAATATAAAAAATTTTATTAATAGATATTATAATAATGATCAATAAAAAATTAATAAACTATTATTAATAAAAATGATATAAAATAAAATTACAATATCTAAAATGATTCAAAATGAAAATAAAATATACTACTAAATAATTAATTTTTGTTTTTAAAATTTTGCCTCTTTTTATAAGGATATATTTTTTTTGATGAAAAATAAATTATTTAAATTAGATGTATCTCACTAATAATTTATTTTCTAATTAATATTTCTATAAAAATAAACTGATAAATAATTAAAATAAAAATTTAAAATTATACTGAATAAAAATTAAATTGAGATTTGTGATTTTTTATTAATGTACACTTGTTTAATGGTTTAAGTATATAGAGGTTTTGTCGTTTAGGAGTTTAGCAATTTATGTTTTTATACATTTAGTGGTTTATAGGTTTTATTTAAACAATAAAATGACAAAAAAAATCGTAATTTTTTCTCATTTTCATAGGTTATAACCTTTGAAAATATAGTAATATTTAAAATTTTTTGAAAAATGAATATAATATTTATTTATAATAATATTAATAATTATATATAATATAAATTCAATATAACAATTATATTGATAGATAATATAATAATGATCAAAATTTAAATTAATAAACTATTAATAAAAAGATTGATATTAATTAAAAAATATTTACAAACCCCAAATTGATTCAAAATTAAAGTAAAATGTATTACTGGATAATAATTTTTAATTTTTAAATTTATACTTCTTTAATAAGCAAATATTTTTTTATTAAAAATAAATTAATTAAAATATATATGTTGCTCACATAATTTAATTTGTAATAAATATTTCTATAAAAATAAACTATTAAATAATTAAAATGAATATTTAAAATTATAATAAATAGAAATAAAAATAGATTTATTAATTATTAAGTAGTATATTGTGGTTTAATGTTTTATGTATTTAGGCATTACGAGATTTAGGAGTTTACTGATATAACTGTGTATGCATTTAGTGGTTAATAGGTTTTATTTAAAAAATAAAATAATAAAAAATTTATTTTTATTATTTTTTGATATTTTCAATCGTTATAACCTTTGAAAATATAATAATTTTTATTTTTTTTTAAATGTGAATACAATATTTAGTTATAATAATCATTATATTTATATATCATATAAATTCAAAATAAATAATTTTATTGATAATTATTCTAATAATGATCAAAAAATAAATTAATAATCTATTATTAATAAGATAGAGATCAATTAAAATATAATTACAAAACCTAAAATGATTCAGAAGAAAAGCAAAATATATTACTATATAATAATTTTTTGTTTTGAAATTTTTTTTTTTTAAAAGTTTATCAATAATTTTTTGTAGAAAAATAATTTATATAAATTATATTTGTCTAACTCAATTTATTTTGTAATTAATATTTATATATAAATAAACAAATATTTAATTAAAATGAATATTTAAAATTTTAATGAAAAAAAAATGAGATTTATTATTTATTATTTAGGGATACCGGTTTAATTTAAATTAGATTTGTCTCACTAATAATTTATTTTCTAATTTATATTTCTATAAAATAAATTGATAAATAATTAAAATTAAAATTTAAAATTATACTGAATCAAATTTAAAATGAGATTTATGATTTATTATTAATGTATACCAGTTTAATGATTTAAGAATTTAGAGGTTTTGTCATTAGGAGTTTAGTGATTTATGTTTTCAGGCTTTTAGTGGTTTATAGGTTTTATTTAAAAAAATAAAATAACAAAAAAAATTTCTATAATTTTTTATCATTTTTATAGGTTATAACATTTTAAAAAATAATAATATTTAAATTTTTTTGAAATTTTAATACAATATTTTGTTAAAATAATAATAATAATTATATATCATATAAATTTAATTTAAATAATTTTATTGATAGATATTATAATAATGATCAAAAATTAAATTTATAAACTATTAATATTAAGATAGATACTAATTAAAAAATATTTACAATACCCAAATTTATTCAAAATTAAAGTAACTTATATTACTTGATAATAATTTTTAATTTTTAAATTTATACTTCTTTTATAAGCATATATTTTTATTAGATAAATAATATATTATTTAAATTATATTTGTCCGACTCATAATTTATTTTGCAATAAATATTTCTAAATAAATACACTAATAAATAATTAAAATGAATATTTAAAAATATAAAAAATAGCAATAAAAATTAGATTTATTAATTATTAAGTAGTATTTAGCGGTTTAATGGTTTATGTATTTAGGCATTACGGGGTTTAAGAGTTTATTGATATAACTTTATATGCATTTAATAGGGCTGCTCACAGGACTCGAAGATTCGTGACCCGACCCGAAGTATTGTCCCGAAAGAATCGTGACTAAGAAAAATACGTTGACTTTGACTTTTCCCGTCCCATTCTGTCACGTATTTTTTCTTTTGGGATGGTCCCGGATCATAAGCAATATCCATCCCGAGAACAATCCCTTTCTAAAAAAACTGATACTATAACCAGGAATATATATATAACATGAAGATGCCACCAATTCCGCTACTTCCCAGCTAATTCCGACGCACCTATTGTTGTTCCGATGAGTTAAAGGCCACCTCACGCCATCCCAGCCGTGTTAAGTTAGTTCCAGCCATTGTCCATCGCACTTCTGGTTGCCTCCTCCGTGTCTCAGATGCCACCAACCTTTTGGTTTGTTTTTCTGACGAGAATTGAGTGATTAATTATTATTATTATGTGTCTTAGTCAGTTTTGTTGAGTATTGGTTGTGTTGTTGTGGTTGGGCCGAATGGGTGGGCTGAATGTGTTTCAGTCAGTTTAGTAGAGCTTGCTTGTTTGAAATATTTATATGTATTCATGCTTAACATATCATATTAATTAATGGCAATGCAGATGACACAATACAGCGGTAAACGAAAAATACAATAAATTGAAGATGATCACATCTCAAATGATCAAAGTACTAGTAAATCCAATCATCATCCTTTCACGAACCCTCCTATTGTTACGGCAGGTTGTTCAATTCCAATTGTAAAAGAAAGTCGAGGTACATCTGAACCTCAAGCTCATAAAAAGTATAAGTCTGATGTATCGGAAACTTATGAGATATTAG
Organism: Sapria himalayana; assembly: GCA_029783825.1. Lineage (NCBI taxonomy): Eukaryota > Viridiplantae > Streptophyta > Magnoliopsida > Malpighiales > Rafflesiaceae > Sapria > Sapria himalayana. Next base: position 150,122 of record JAREIK010010306.1, on the reverse strand, counting down.
TTGATTCAGAGGCAAATGAAACTGGTAGGGCAGCTTGTATATGGTGTAGGAATGAATATTTGGCAAAACGTGATCAAGGTACTTCAAATTTATGGAAATACCTGATATAGACTTGTAGGAAATTTCCACACAAAAACGAATTAATAGAAGCTCACAAAGGTAAAGATGAGTCACAATCTTTGTTGAATTTCACTAAAGGTAATAGTTCAGAGGATAACAAATTAACTTGTTGGCAATTTGATCAACAACTAGTTAGGGAGGCTTTGGTGAAAATGATTATAAAAGATGAATTGCCTTTTTGTTTTGTTGAGAGGGATAAGTTCAAGAAGTTTTGTGAAGTTAGTGTGCCTCAATTTAAAATTCCATCCAGGCACTCTACACTCAGAATTGTTTTTCTTTATTTGTGAAGGAAAAGAAGAAATTATTTGATAGCATATCATCTCATTGTTGTAGAGTTTCATTGACTACCGACACTTGGACTAGCATTCAAAATTTGTCTTATATATGTTTGACTGTTCATTTAATTGATTCTCAATGGAATATGCATAAAAGGCTTTTGAACTTTTGTTTAATTAAAATTCATTATGGAGTTAATATTAGAAATGCTATTGAGATTTGCATGAATGATTGGGGTTTGAGAAAGTTGATGTGCATTCTTGTTGACAATGCATCAAATAATGATGTTGTAGTTGAACAATTGAAAAAAAGGCTTGTGAAGAAAAGTGTTGTACCTTTGAAAGGCCAGCATTTTCATATGAGATGTTGTGCTCATATTCTAAAATTAATTGTCATAGATGACATTGCAGTAGTTGAAGTGAGCTATTCAAATAATTAGTGGTGTGGTTAAATGTGTTAGGAGTAGTCCTAATAGATTAGATATGTTTAAGTTATGTGTTAAAGAAGCAAACTTGACATATTAATCTTCATTGAAATTAGATTGTCCTACAAGATGGAATTCATATTATTTGATGCTACAAACTGATATAAAATATCAAAAAGAATTTGATAAGATGGAGGACAAAGACCAGGTTTTTGAAGGAGTTTGGTTCAAATGTTCCGACTGAGTGAGACTGAACAAACGCCAAAATTTTGGCTCGTTTATTGAAAATTTTTATGAGGTAACTTGTAAATTTATGGTTCATAATATTCTACCTCTAATGTTTATTTTCCAGAGATTATTCGAATTTTGAAAATAATTTGAGCTTTGTGAATATAGTAGAGATACAATGGTTTCTGAAATGGGTTTGAAAATGAGGCATAAATTCAACAAATATTGGGGTTCTCTTCAGTCAACAAATATTATGCTTTTTGTAGCGGTAGTGTTGGATCCTAGATATAAGCTTAAATATCTCAAGGTTAAGTACACTTAGATTATGGAGAGGAATTGGCTAAAAATTTGTTGAAAAAGGTTATAAATGCCTTAAATGAGATGATAGATGATTATAGAGATTTTAATGAAGATTAATCAAAAAAAGATGATTTCTTTTCTACTGTGTTGAAGAAAAATGATGATTTCTTTGATGGTAGTGATACTTATGTTGATGATTTTTTTTGTTGAATTGCAGAAAGAACAAGAAGTTGCAGCTTTGGAAGAGTTGGATAGGTACTTGGAGGACAAACTTGAAAAAAATAGAATTGATTTTTATCTTCTAAACTGGTGGAAGGTAAATGAGGTTAGGTATCCTTCTTTGGAAAATGTAGCAAGGGATGTATTTGCTATCCAAGCATCTATTGTGGCCTACGAATCTGCATTTAGGACTGGGGGGAGAACTTTAGATAAATTTAGGTGTTCTTTAACACCTATTACAACTGAAGTTCTCATATATCTACAATATTGGTTGAGAAGCTAAAACAAACCTATTGAAATTGAAGAATTAGTTCAAGTCCTTGATGATAATGAATAAGGTTAGTATATAAATCTTGTAAATTTTAATTTGACTTTTACTTATTTTATTCATTCAATTTAATAAAAATATGGTTCAATTACAATTTTCAGAGGGGTCACAAGATCAAATATTCTTCCAACTATTGTTGGCCAACTAAATTTGGAATTAGTGTATTAAATTTTATTTGGTAATATTTTGTTTTTTTATTACTCTTTCATCTTAGAAATTTATGTCTACATGATTAACACATTTTCATCTTTGGTTGTCCTTCTACAGTGGAGGAAGAAGAGGGAGGAGTTGTAGAAGAGATAATTAATTGGGTTTGGATTTTCGTTGCTGTTTTGAGACGGACCTTTGAAATGATTATTATCATGGGTGTTATTAGTTGTATTTTTTTTGTTATATTAAGTTACCTAATTTTAGCAATTACTTAAGTAGTAATTAATGCTATCAATGTTTGTGGTCATCTTTAGCTATTCATTAATATTTTAAGTAATTGTTTAAAAAATGTAGTATTGCAATTATGGTTAACTTTCACTCGGCTGAACAAAGCCAACTTGTGAAAAAACAAAGAACCAAATTAAGCACACAACTCTGTCCCGTTCTATTTAACATTTCTATTTTTTTCTACACATCAAAGCTTTTGACAAGGTAATGGAGCTCATTTGTGGTATTCAGCCTATTTGACAAAACAAAATTGGCCCAATTTGAGTTTGAAAGATACATAACTAAGGAATGATAAATGGTAACACAAAAGGTTTCGACATGAACTAACTTGACCAGTTTGAAAAAAATAAATTAAAAAAAATGTCCGAACTCCGTTCCGTCCCAGAATTGTTTTATCCTACCCAAAATCCCCGATCTCCGTCCCGTCCCGTCCCAATATCTTCAACCTATGTGATGGGTCTGGATCTTCAAAAAAAAATCTCCGAACTATGGGAAGGGACTGGAGATTTGTAATCCCCATTTCGTCCCGTCCCAATAGCACCCCTAGCATTGAGTGGTTTAGAAGTTTTATTTAAAATATAAAATAAAATAAAAATTATTTTTATTATTTTTTGATATTTTCAAAGGTTAAAACCTATTAAAATATAATAAATTTTAAATTTTTTTCAAAAGTGAATACAATATTTAAGTATACTATTCATTATATTTATATATTATATAAATTCAATATAAACAATTTTATTGATAAATATTATAATAATAATCAAAAAATAAATTAATAATCCATTAATAATAAGAAAGATATTAATTAAAATATAATTACAAAACTTAAAATGATTCATAAGCAAAGAAAAATATATTACTATATAATAATTTCTTGTTTTTGAATTTTTTCTTCTTTTAATAAGTTTATCTATATTTTTTTAATGAAATATAATTTATATAAATTATATTTGTCTAACTCATAATTTATTTTTAATTAATATTTATATATAAATAAACAAATAAAAAATTAAAATGAATATTTAATGTTATAATGAAAAAAAAAGAGATTTATTATTTATTATTTAGGGATACCAGTTTAATTTAGATTAGATCCGTCTCACTAATAATTTATTTTGTAATTAATATTTCTATAAAAATAAACTGATAAATAATTATCATAAAAATTTAAAAGTATACTGAATATAAATTAAAATGAGATTGAAGATTTATTATTAATGTATACCAGTTGAATAGTTTAAGTATTTAGAGGTTTTGTCGTTAGGAGTTTAGCGATTTATGTATTTAGGCTTTTAGTGGTTTATAGGTTTTATATAAAAAAATAAAATAACAAAAATTTTTTTTATAATTTGTTATCATTTTCATAGGTTATAACCTTTGAAAATATAATAATATTTACAATTTTTTGAAATGTGAATACGATATTTAGTTTTAATAATATTAATAATTATATATCATATAAATTAAATATAAACAATTTTATTGATAGATAATATAATAATGATTAAAAATTAAATTAAAAACTATTAATAAAAAGATAGATATTAATTAAAAAATATTTACAAAATCCAAATTGATTCAAAATTATAGTAAAATATATTACTATATAATAATTTTTAATTTTTAATATTCTACTTCTTTTATAACCGTATATTTTTTTTAAAAAAAATAAATTAATTAAAATATATTTGTTGAGCTCATACTTTATTTTGTCATAAATATTTCTATAAAAATAAACTAATAAATAATTAAAATGAAAATTTAAAATTATAATAATAAGAAATAAAAATTAGATTTATTAATTATTAAGTAGTATATAGCAGTTTAATGGTTTATGTATTTAGGCATTATGAGGTTTAGGAGTTTACTGATTTAACTATGTATGCATTTAGTGGTTTATAGGTTTTATTTAAGAAAAAAAATAAAAAAAATATTTTTATTATTTTTTGATATTTTCAAAGGTTATAACCTTTAAAAATATTATAATTTTTAAATTTTTTTCAAAAGTGAATAAATATTTATTTAAAATAATCATAATAATTATATATCATATAATTTCAATATAAACAATTTTATTGATAGATATTCTAATAATTATCAAAAAAGGAATTAAAAATCTATTATGAATAAGATTAATATTACTTAAAATATAATATCAAAACCTAAAATAATTCAAAAGCAAAGCAAAATATTTTACTAAATAATAATTATTTATTTTTAAATTTTTATTCTTTTTATAAGCTTATCTATTTTGTGATGAAAAATAATTTTTATAAATTATAATTTTAACTCATAATTTATTTTATAATTAATATATATATATATATATATATATATATATATATATATATATATATATATATATATATATATATATATATATTTAAAACTAAACAATAAAAATGAATTTTTAAAATTATAATGAAAACAAATAAAAATGAGATTTATTAATTATTATTTAGGGTATACCCATTTAAACGATTATCTATATAGGGGTATCAGGATTTTGTAGTATAGTGATTTAAGTGTTTAGGCATTTAGTGATTTATAGGTTTTATTTAAACAATGAAATAATAATAATAATAAATATATATATTTTTTGTTTTTTCACATGTTCAAAGGTTATAATCTTTGAAAATATAATAATTTTAAATTTTTTTTTAAAATAAATAGAATATTTAGTTATAATAATTATTAAATCTATATATCATATAAATATTTTTATTGATAAATATACTAATAATAATCAAAAAATAAATTAATAATTTGTTATTAATAAGTTAGATATCAATAAAAATATAATTACGAAAGATAAATTGATTCAGAAACAAAGGAAAATAGATTACTATATAATAATTTTTTGTTTTTAATTTTTTTCTTCTTTTAATAAGTTTATCTATATTTTTTTGTTGAAAAATAATTTATATAAATTATATTTGTCTAACTCATAATTTTTTTTGTATTTAATATTTTTATAAAAATAAACAAATAAAATATTAAATTGAATATTTAAAATTATAATGAAAAAAATAAAAATGAGATTTATTATTTATTATTTAGGATATACCTGTTTAAAAAATTTATCTATTTAGGGTTTTTGAGATTTCGAAGTTATTGATTTAAGTATTTAGGCATTTAATGGTTTATAGCTTTTATTTAAACAATGAAATAACAAAAAATTTATTTTTGATATTTTTTCAAATTTTTAAATGTCATAACATTTGAAAATATAATAATTTTAAAATTTTTTAAAAATGTGAATACAATATTTAGTAATAATAATTAACTATAACTATATATAACATAAACTAATATAAACAATTTTATTGATAAAATTATATCAAGTATCAAAAAATAAATTAATAAACATTTATTAATATGATAGATAAAAATAAAAATATAATTAAAAAACCTAAAAAGATTCAAAATCAAAGTAAAATTCATTACTAAATAATAATTTTTTTTATGTTTTTGCATCATTTTATAAGCTTTTTTTTGTTGAAAAATATATTATTTAAATTATATTTGTCACTTATAATTTATTTTGTAAAATTTTTTCTATAAATTATTTAAATTATATTTAAGGTTTACGAGTTTAAATGTTTAGGTATTTAGGGGCTTCGGGGTTTAGGAGTTTAGAGATTTATGTATTTAGGCATTTAATAGTTTATAAGTTTTATTTAAACAATGATATAACACAAAATTTATTTTTGTTATTTTTTATCATTTTTGAAGGTTATAACCTTTGAAAATATAACAATTTTTAAATTTTTTTTATATGTGAATACTATAATTATTTATGATAATCTTAATAATTATATATCATGTTAATTCAATATAAACAATTATATTGATAGATATTATATTAATGATCAAAAAATAAATGAATAAACTATTATTAAATAGATAGATATTTTTTAAAATATATTTGCAAAACATAAATTTATTCAAAATCAAAGTAAAATATAATAGTAAATAATAATTTTTTTGATATTTTGATTCTTTTTATAAGTTTATATTTTTTGGTATTAAAAGTAAATTATTTAAATTATATTTGTCTTCCACATAATTTATTTTTAATTTATAATTTTATAAAAATAATCTAATAAATAATTAAAATATATATTTAAAATTATAATGAATACAAATAAAATTGAGATTTATTTTTATTCATGATATAATAGTATAATGGTTTAAGTATTTAGGTGTTTTGGGGTTTAGTGATTTAAGTGTTTAGGCCTTTAGTGATTTATAGTATTTATTTATAGTATAAAAATATAAAAAATTAAATTTTTTGATTTTTTTTAATTTTTGAAGGTTATAACCTTTGAAAATATAATAATTTTTAATTTTTTTAAATGTTAATATAATATTTAGTTATAATATTCTTAATAATTATATATAATGTAAACTCAATATAAATAATTTTATTAATAGATATTATAATAATGATCAATATAAAATTAATAAACTATTATTAATAAGAATGATATAAATTAAAATATAATTGCAAAAATTAAATTGATTCAAAATCAAAAAAAAATATATTACAAAATAATAAATTTATGTTTATAAAATTTTGCCTCTTTTTATCAGCATATATATTTTTTTTGATAAAAAATAAATTATTTAAAATAGATCTATCTTACTAATAATTTATTTTGTAATTAATATTTCTATAAAAATAAACTGATAAATAATTAAAATAAAAAATTAAAATTACACTTAATAAAAATTAAAATGAGATTTATGATTAATTATTAATGTATATCAATTTAATAGTTTAAGTAATTAAATGTTTATTCATTTAGGAGTTTAATGATTTATGTTTTTAGGCATTTAGTGGTTTATAGGTTTTATTTAAACAATAAAATAACAAAAAGAAGCTTTATAATTTTTTGTAATTTTCATAGGTTATAACCCTTAAAATATAATAATAATTAAAATTATTTGAAATATGAATACAATATTTACTTATAATAATTTTAATAATTATATATCTTATAAATTAAATATAAAAAATTATATTAATAAATATTATAATAATGATCAAAAATTGAATTAATAAACTATTAATAATAATCTAGATATTAATTAAAAAATATTTACAAAACCCAAATTGATTTATTATAATTTTAAATATTCATATTAATTATTTTGTAGTTTATTTTTATAGAAATATTAATTACAAAATAAATAATGAGTGAGATATATATAATATAAATAAATTATTATTTATGATTAAAAAAATATAAGCTTATAAAAATAAACAAAATTTCAAAAATTTAAAATTTTTTTAGTAATATAATTTACTTTGATTTTGAATTATATTGGGTTCTACAAATATATTTTAATTAATATCTATATTATTAATAATAGTTTATTAATTTATTTTTTGATCAACAAAATAATATATATTAATAAAATTTTTTATATTGAATTTACATCAAATATAATTATTAAGATTATTATAACTAAGTATTGCATTCATATTTTAGAACTATTAAAAATTATTATATTTTTAAAGGTTATAACCTTTGAAAATCATGAAAATTCATAAAAATAAATTTTTGGTTATTTCATTAATTAAATAAAACCTATAAACACCTAAATGTGTAAACATATAAATCAATAAACTCATTAACCCCAAAACCACAATAAACTTAAACTATTAAATAGGTATACCCTAAATAATAAATCATAAATCTCATTTTTATTAGTATTCATAATAATTTTATATATACATTTTAATTATTTATAAGTTTATTTTTATAGAAATATAAATTAAAAAATAAATTAATAGTTAGACAAATATAATTTAAATAATTTATTTTTCATCAAAAAATATATAGGCTTATAAATGGATACAAAAATTAAAAATTTTAAAATTAATTTTTAGTAAAATATTTAACTTTGATTTTGAATCATTTTAGGTTTTGTAAATATATTTTAAACAATATTTATCTTATTAATAATTGTTTATTAATCTTTTGTACGATCATTATTATAATATATATCAATATAATTGTTTATATTGAATTTACATGATATATAATTATTAAGATTATCATAACTAAATATAGTATTCACATTTAAAAAAATTTAAAAATTGTTATAGTTTCAAAGGTTATATCCTTAACAAATAATAACAAATAACAAAAATAAAATTTTGTTATTTTATTTTTTAAATAAAACCTATAAACTATTAAATGCCTAAACACTTAAATCACTAAATTCTTAAAACCCAAAACTCCTAAATATATAATCTTTTAAACCTGTATATTTTATCTTATTAATAATAGTTTTATTTAATATCTATCTTATTAATATATTTTACTTTGATTTTGAATCATTTTAGGTTTGCAAATAAATTTTATTTAATATCTATCTTATTAATAATGGTTTATTAATTTATTTTATTATCGTCATCATAATATCTATAAAAAAAATTATTTATATTGAATTTACATAATATATAATTATTTAGATTATTTTAACAAAATATTATTTCCATATTTTAAAAAAATTTAAAAATTATTAAGTTTTCAAAGGTTATAACATTTGAAAATAAGAAAAAATAAAAAAATAAATTTTTTGTTATTAGATTTTATAAATAAAATCTATAAACCAAAAAATATCTGAATTCTTATTGACTAAACTCCTAAACCCCGAAGCCCATAAATACATAAGCCTTTAAATTAGTATACTCTAAATAATAAATAATAAATCTCATTTTTATTAGTATTCATTATAATTTTAAATATTCATTTTAATTATTTATCAGTTTATTTTTATAGAAATATTAATTACAAAATAAATTATTAATGAGACAGATATAATATAAATAATTTATTTTTCATCAAAAAAATATAAGATTATAAAAAGAGACAATTTTTAAAACAAAATATTATTATTTAGTAATTTATTTTAATTTAATTTTGAATAATTTTAGATTTTGCAATCATATTTTAATTTATATCATTCTAATTAATAATAGTTTATTAATTTATTTAATGATCATTATTATAATATCAATTAATAAAATTATTTATATTGATTTTACCTTATATATATAATTATCAAGATTATTATAACTAAATATTATATTCACATTTTAAAAAAAAATTAAAAATTATAATATTTTCGAAGGTTATAAACTTCAAAAATTAGATAAAATCACTTAAGGCATAAACACTTAAATGAATAAACCCCAAAACACCTAAATACTTAAACCATTAAACCTGTATATCCTGAATAATAAATAATAAATCTCAATTTTTTTTGTATTCATTATAATTTTAAATATTCATTTTTAATTATTTATTAGTTTATTTTTAAAGAATAATAAATTACAAAATATGTTATGAGGAAGCCAAATATAATTTAAAAAATTTATTTGTAATAACAAAAATATAAACTTATAAAAAAAGTAAAATATTAAAAAAAATTATTATTTAGTTATATATACTTTGATTTTGAATAAATTTAGATCTTGCAATTATATTTTAAATAATATCTATCTTATTAATAATAGTTTATTAATTTATTTATTGATCATTATTATAATATCTAGCAATGTGATTATTTATATTGAATTTAAAAGACTTATATTTATTAAGATTATTATAACTAAATATTATATTTACATTGGAAAAAAATTTAGAAATTTTTATATTTTCAAAGGTTATAACCTTAAAAAACTAAAAATAAAAATAAAAATAAATTTTTTGTTATATCATTGTTTAAATAAAACTTATAGACCACTAAATTCCTAAACACTTAAATCTATAAACTGCTAAACATAAAACCCCTAAATACTTAAAACTTTAAACTAGTAAACCTAAAATATAATTTAAATAATTTATTTTTCTTAAAAAAATATAAGCTTATAAAAAGAAGTAATAACTAAAAAACAAAAATTATTATTTGGTAATAAATTTTTCTTTGATTTTGAATAATTTTAAGTTTTGCAATTATATTTTAATTAATATCTATCATATTAATAATAGCATATTAATTTATATTTTGATAATTGAAATCATATATATCAATAAAATTGTTTATATTTAGTTTATATTATATATAATTATAATGATTCTTATTACTAAATATTGTGTTCACATTTTTTTAAAAATTTAAAATTATTAAAATTTCAAAGGTTATAACCTTTGAAAATGTGAGAAAATATCAAAAATATTTTTTTTGTTATTTCATTGTTTAATAAAATCCTATAAAGTACTAAATGCCTAAACACTTAAGTAAATAACACCAAAATCTCGAAACCCTATATATATAATCCTTTTAAACTGGTATACCCTAAATAATAAATAATAAATTTCAATATTATTTTTTTCATTATAATTTAAAATATTCATTTTAATTATTTATTCATTTTTTTAATATAATTATTAATTATAGAATAAATTGAGTTAACAAATATAATTTATATAATTATTTTTCATCAAAAAAATATAAAAAAACTTTTTAAAAGAAAAAAAATTCAAAACAAAAAATTATTTTATAGTAATATATTTTGCTTTGTTTTTGAATTATTTTAGGTTTTGTAATTATATTTAAATTGATATCTATATTATTAATAATAGATTATTAATTTATTCTTTGATCATTATTAGAATATTTATCAATAAAAATATTTATATTGAATTTATATGATATATAAATATAATGATTATTATAAATAAATATAGTATTCACTTTTGAAAAAAATTTAAAAATTATTATTTTTTTAAACAATATAACCTTTGAAAATATCAAAAGATAAAAAAAAATTTTTTTGATATTTTTTTAAAATAACACCTATAAACCACTAAATGCATACACAGTTAAATTAGTAAACTCCTAAACATCATAATTCCAAAATACATAAACCATTAAACAACTATATAATACTTAATAATTAATAAATCTAATTTTTAATTCTATTTATTATAATTTTAATTATTTATTTTAATTATTTATTAGTTTATTTTTATAGAAATATTTATTAAAAAATAAAATAGGAGTGTGACAAATATAATTTAGAAAATATATATTGCTTATAAAAGAAGTAAAAATTTAAAAATTAAAAATAGTTATCCAGAAATATATTTTACTATAATTTTGAATCAATTTGGGTTTTGTAATTATTTTTTAATTAATATCTATATAAATATCAATAGTTTATAAATTTAATTTTGATCATTATTATAATATATATCAATAAAATTATTTATTGAATTTATATGATATATAATTATTAATATTATTATACCTAAGTATTGTATTCACATTTCAAAAAATTTAAATATTATTATATTTTCAAAGGTTATAACCTATGAAAATTAGAAAAATTTTGACAAATTTTTTTGATATTTTATTTTTTAAATAAAACGTATAAACAACTAAAAGCCTAAAAACATAAATCCCTAAAATCCTAAATGAAAAAACCTCTAAATACTTAAACCATTAAAGTGGTATACAGTAATAATAAATCATAAATCTCATTTTAAATTTTATTCAGCATAATTTAAAAATTTTATTTTATTTATTTATTAGTTTATTTTTATAGAAATATTAATTACAATATAAATTATTAGTGAGACATATCTAATTTAAATTAAAATAGTATCCCTAAATAATAAATAATAAATCCCATTTTTTTCATTATAATGTTAAATATTCATTTTAATTATTTATTTGTTTATTTATATATAAATATTAATTACAAAATAAATTGAGCTAGACAAAATTAATTTATAAAATTAATTTTCATCAAAAAATTATAGAAAAATTTTTTAAATAAAAAAAATTTTAAAACAAAAAATTATTGTATAGTAATATATTTTGCTTTCTTCTGAATTATTTTAGGTTTTGTAATTATATTTTTATTCATATCTATCTTTTTAATAATAGATTATTAATTTATTTTTTCATCATTATAAGAATATTTATCAATAAAATTGTTTATATTGAATTTAGATGATATATACTTATAAAGATTATTATAACTAAATATTATATTTACCATTGAAAATAATTTAAAAATTATTATTTTTTAAAGGTTATAAGCTTTGAAAATTAGATAAAATCACAAAAATAAATTTTTTGTTATTTTATTGTTTATATAAATCGTATAAACTACTAAATGCCTAACCGCTTAAATCATTAAACTCCTAAACCCCAAAACCCAAAACCCCTTAAATACTTAAACATTTAACATTTAAAGAATCTTTAAAGGTTTAAGTATTTATAAATAATATATAAATATCTATCAATAAATAATAGTTTATTAATTGATTTTTTGATCATTATTATATTTATATTTATATTTAGTTTATTAATATCTATCAATAAAATTGTTTATTTTTAATTTACATGATATATAATTATTAAGTTTATTATAACTAAATATTGTATTCACATTTGAAAAAATTTTAAAAATTATTATATTTATAAAGGTTATAACCTTCAAAATTGATAAAAAATTTAAAAATTAATTTTTTGTTATTTCATTATTTAAATAAAACATATAACCTACTAAATGCCTAAACACTTAAATCACTAAACTCCTAAACTTCTAAATACTTAAACCATTAAACTGGTATATCCTAAATAATTAATCATAAATCTCATTTTTATTTGTATTCATTATAATTTTAATATTAATTTTAATTATTTATTAGTTTATTTTTATAGAAATATTAATTGCAAAATAAATTATGAATCCGACAAATATAATTTAAATAATTAATCTTCATCAAAAAAATTTATAAGTTTATAAAAGAATCAAAAATTTAAAAATAATATTATTATTTAGTAATATATTTTACATTGATTTTAAATCGTTTTAAGTTTTGCAAATATATTTTAATTAATATCTATCTTATTAATAATAGTTTATTAATCTCTTTTATGATCAATATTATAATATCGATCAATAAAATTATTTATATTGAATTTACATGATATTTTATTTTTATGATTATTATAATTAAATATTGTATTAACATCTGAAAAAAAATTAAAATTATAATATTTTCAATTGTTATAACCTTGAAAATGAGAAAAAATCATAAAATTATTTTTTTGTATTTAATTATTTAAATAAAAACTATAAACCACAAAATACCTAAATACTTAAATTACTAAACTCCTCAACCCTGATACTGCTACATCACACACACCATAGCGACAGACCATAGTACACACGTGCACATATTCTTGTCCATTTTTGGTTGTAGCATTTAGAGGGGCCAGTAAGTCCTGGAAGCAGCCAGAAGCTTGGGCCACCATCTTGTAGAGGACCCCACTAGCCAGCCAGGATGATAACATTCAGACAACTGACGAGACCGAGCAAAGTGGTCGGGAATAAACCCCAGGAGTAGCTAGGAGTGGGTTCCACTAGCCCTATCATGCAGCATAGAGGGCCACCCACCGTCGCCCAATAGGAGTAGCAGGTAATCCATGATTAATTGGAGAATCGGCAAAATCCGAAGCATCACCAAGCAAGGACGGTAAGCAATGGAGTCCAGACCAGCCACACGGGAGCGAAAGATTCAAACTTGTAGTTTATGTTTGTAGTCTTTTTTGTATTTTGGACTTTGTATGCACCATGTACTTGTATAGACGGATCATGACATACTCACACACACAATCTTGTCTGTTCTCTATGAAGCATGCAATGGAGGCAACTGGACCCATGAGTATCTCTAAGTGGGGCCCACAAATGCATTTTGTAAATACACATTTAGGCGATGCTACACTCTCGGGAGCAGAAGACCGATCTTTTTAGCATTTTGTAATTTTACTTGTATTCTAGCTTGGTTGTACTCGTAGATAATTAGACTATGAGATGGACCTCATCACACATGCACACCGATGCATGCATATTTTTTGATATTTTGTCGGTGCAACATACAGCCACTTCTTGGAGCTCGAGTAGGAAGCATTCTAACCCAAGAGATACTATTTTGAGGATCATTTGAGCAAAAGAATGTGGAATTCAGGGTGAGAATGAATCAACAAAGTGCCGTAGATAAGGACTTGTAGATTTATGGGTATTCAGTTTTACATGTATTCCATTGCATAGCAACGACATATGCAAACACTTGATGCTGCATGTCACACACAGGCATAATCTTGTATTTGCATAGTTTTAATATGGTGAATCATTCAGGTTTTTCGAAAAGGCTTGACAAATGTGAATGGAAAGGACGCAGTGCGCATAATGACTCAATGCAAACTCTGACGTCCAGGAATGCAAGGTGATTTTAGTTGTATTCGTCCGCTTGGAATTATTAGGCATTATGGTTTTTTATGTATTTTATGCATAGATTCATTAATGTGCATATGATTTGGTGGGCTCGCATAAATTAGTCATCTTTTTAGTCACTTGTAAGTTGTGTGCCTAAATGATAAATAAAGTGTGTATTTCCAAAAAAAACAAAAAAAAACCATAAACCCTAAACTTTAAATCCTAAACCTTAAACCATAAACTATAACCCTAATCATAAACCCTAAATCCTAAATCTCATGTTTTGTACTTTTATAATCAAATGACTTAGTGGTAAATTTAAATTGAAATTCACAACTTTTAGAAATGTCACAGATTTATCTTTTTGTATATGTAACACAAAGTCATCACTCAAGGGGTGAGTTATGGATTTGGTAACTTTCTTGCTTAGATTATTGTAGCATTTGCAATGGTCATGATTGTTTATTTTGTCTCTAGAACACAAATCATATCGATCAGAATATGCTATAACTTGTCTCTCAATTTAACCTATTGTTATGGCACTAAGAATGATCATGAATACATATTTAATTACTATAATATTGGGTCACAGTATTGAATATGCCCATAGCTTGTGCATTTTATCTTTATATTGCAAAGTAATTGCACTAGGAATGATTGTAACTTTGGACATTCCTCAAGAGAAAAAGTCATTACCCTAGAAATAGTTAAAGCTCGAGTACTACTCTTTATAACTTTCTATAGCTAAAATTCTTGGGATTGGAAATATCACTATAGCTTTTTCCTTGATTTGTGACCTCAAGTGTCAATATGCTAGAATAATATTTTGAGCTATGATTAAAACCTTTTATACATTTGAATATGATTCATTTACACCTTTTTGGGTATTGTGAGCTTGTATACATAACTCATTTAATATAAAAAGAAAGAAATGATACTTTTGATATCCATGAGGATATTAAAAAAAGGCTTAGACATGCCAATAAAATAAATTTTTTGATTCTTGATTGAAAGAGAGCCAATACTTCTTGCCCTGCTCAAACTGCCCTGGGGCTAGTTTGTTCTAATAGGCTACAAGGTTGTATTTTTTTAGAGGTGAACTATGTTTTAAAAAAATTTCTTTGAGTGTGTGCATGAGAGCTATTTTAGAATAAATTACAATAATTAATATAAATAGATTCCTTAACAACTAGCTATTTCAACACATAGGGGTTCAACTTTGGTTTAGTCTTTTAGCGTACATGAGTCAAATTACCTTTGATAGCCTAGTGATTCAACATCAAATATGATGAGACATAATAGAGATAAAGTAAACTCCTATTATTTTGGTTAAAGATTTAGCAATCATTGTAGAGTTAAGAGAGGAACAAAATAAATTATTTTAATTATTCAGTATAATTTTAATTTTTATTTAATTATTTATCAGTTTATTTTTATAGAATATTAATTAGAAATAAATTCTTAGTGAGACAGATCTAATTTAAATTATACATGTATATCCTAAATAATAAAGAATAAATCTCATTTTTTTCATTTAATTTTAAATATTCAAATTTAATTATTTATTTGTTATTTTTATATAAATATTAATTATAATATAAATTATGAGTTACACAAATATAATTTATATAAATTATTTTTCATCAAAATAATATTGATAACTTTTAAATGTAAAAAAAATTTCAAACCAAATTTTTATTATATAGTAATATATTTTGCTTTTCTTCTGAATCATTTTAGGTTTGTAATTATATTATAATTGTTATTTATCTTATTAATAATATTAATTTAATTTTTTGATCATTATTAGAATATTTATCAATAAATAGTTTATATTGAATTTATATGAATATAAATATAGATTATTATAACTAATATTGAATTTACTTTTGAAAAAAATTTAAAAATTCTTATATTTTTTAAGGTAATACCTTTGGAAATATCAAAAAATAATAAAATAAATTTTTTGTTTTTTATATTTTTTTAAAAAAACCTATAAACTACTAAATGCATACGCAGTTAAATAAGTAAACTCCTAGACCCCGTAATGCCTAAATACAGTAACCATTAAACTGCTATATACTACGTAATAATTAATAAATTGAATTTTTATTTCAATTTATTATTATTTTAAATATTCATTTTAATTATTATTAGTTATTTTTTTAGAAATATTTATTACAAATAAATTTTTAGTAGGACAATATAATTTAAATAATTTATTTTTAATGACTAATATATGTACGCATATAAAAGAAGTAAAAATTTAAAAATTTAAAATTATTATCCAGTAAAATATTTTACTTTAATTTTGAATCAATTTAGATTTTGTAAATATTTTTTAATTATTTTCTATCTTTTTATTAATAGTTTATTAATTTTATTTTTGATCATTATTATAATATCTATCAATAAAATTGTTTATATTTGAATTTATATGATATATAATTATTAATATTATTATAAGTAAATATTATATTTAAATTTAATAATTTTAAATATTATTATATTTTTAAATGTTATAACTTATGTAAATGTCAAAAAATTATAATTTTTTTTTTATTATTTTATTGTTTAAATAAAATGTATAAACCACTAAATGCCTACAAACATAAATCACTAAATTTTCAAATGACAAACATCTAAATACTTAAACCATTTAAAATGGTATACATTAATAATAAATCATTAATCTCATTTAAATTTTTATTCAGTAATTATTTTAAATTTTTATTTAATTATTATCAGTTTATTTTATTAGAATATTAATTACAAATAAATTATTAGTGAGACAGATATAACTTTAATTAAATCGGTATACCCTAAATACTAAATAATAAATAATAATAATAAATCTCATTTTTTTTCATTATAATTTTTAATATTCATTTAATTATTAAGTTTTTATTTTTATATAAATATTAATTAAAAAATAAATTATGAGTTAGAAAATATAATTTATGTAAATTATTTTTAATCAAAAAAATACAGATAAACATTTTAAAATAAAAAAAAAATTCAAAACAAAAAATTATTATATAGTAATATATTTTGCTTTGCTTATAAATCATTTTATGTTTTGTAATTATATTTTAATTGATATCTATCTTATAATAATAGATTATAATTATTTTTTGATCATTATTAGAATATTTATCACTAAAATTGTTTTTTTTTGAAATATGATACATAAATATAATGCTTATTATAACTAAATATTGAATTCACTTTTGAAAAAAATTTAAAAATTATTATATTTTCAAAGGTTATAACCTTTGAAAATATCAAAAAATAATAAAAATAATGTTTTGTTATTTTATTTTTTAAATAAAACCTATAAACAACTAAATGAATACACAATTAAATCAGGTAAACACCTAAACCCCGTAATACCTAATTACATAAACCATTAAACTGCTCTATAATACATAATAATTAATAATCTAATTTTAATATCTATTTAATATAGTTTATATATTCATTTTAATTATTTATTAGTTTATTTTTATAGAAATATTTATTATAAAATAATTATGTGTGCGACCAAATATAATTGAAATAATTTATTTTTAATCAAAAAAATATATACGCTTATAAAAGAAGTAAAATTTAAAAATTTAAAATTATTATCCAGTAATATATTTACTTTAGTTTGAATCAATTTGAGTTTTGTAAATATTTTTTAATTAATATCACTCTTATTATTATTAGTTTATTAATTTAAATTTTGATCATTATTATATTATCTATCAATAAAATTGTTTATATTGAATTTATATGATATATAATTATAAATATTATTATAACTAAATATTGTATTTGCATTTCAGAATATTTTAAATATTATAATATTTTCAAAGGTTATAAATATGAAAATGAGAAAAAATTACAAATTTTTTTTTGCTTATTTATTGAATAAATTAACCAATAAACAACTAAATGCTTAAAAACCTAAATCGCTAAACTCCTAAAAAGATAAAACCTCGTAATACTTAAACCATTAAACTAGTATACATTAATAATAAATCATAAATATCATTTTAAGTTTTATTCAGTATAATTTTAAATTTTTATTTTAAATAATTTTCAGTTTATTTTTATAGAAATATGAATTACAAAAATATTATTAGTGAGACAGATCTAATTTAAATTAGACCAGTATACCCTAAATAATAAATAATAAATCTCATTATTTTTAATTATAATATTAAATATTCATTTTATTATTTATTTGTTTTATTTTATATAAATATTAATTACAAAATAATTTTTGAGTTACAGAAATATAAATTATTAAAATTATTTTTTATCAAAAGTTATAGAAAAACTTTTTAAAGAAAAAAAAATTCAAAACAAAAATTATCATATCGTAATATATTTTGCTTTGCTTCTGAATCATTTTAGGTTTTGTAATTATATTTTAATTGATATCTATCTTATTAATAATAGAATATTAAGTTATTTTTTTCATCATTATTAGAATATTTATCAATAAAATGTTTATATTTAATTTATATGATATATAAATATAATGATTATCATAACTAAATATTGTATTTACTTTTGAAAAAAATTTTAAAATTATTATATTTTCAAATGTTATAACCTTTGAAAATGTGATAAAATAAAAAAAATAATTTTTGTTATTCTATTATTTAAATAAAACCAATGCACCACTAAATGCCTAAGCATTTAAATAACTAAACTACAAAATCCCGAACATGTATTTAGATAATCCTTTAAATCGGTATACCCTAAATAATAATTAATAAATTTCATTTTTATTTGTTTTCATTATAATTTTAAAAATTCAATTTAATGTTTAGTTTTTTATTTTTATATATGTATTAATTATAAAATACATTATTATTAAAATATTATTTATAAAAATTATTTTTCATCAAAAATTGATAAGCTTATAAAAGAATAAAAATTTAAAATAAATGATTATTATTTAGTAATATATTTTACTTTTCTTTTGAATCATTTTAGGTTTTGATATTATATTTTAAGTAATATCAATCTTATTTATAATAGATTTTTAATTTATTTTTTGATAATTATTAAAAATTCTATCAATAAAATTATTATATTGAATTTATATGATATATAATTATTATGATTATTATAAATAAATATTGTATTCACTTTTGAAAAAAAATTAAAAATTTATTATATTTTCAAAGGTTATAATCTTAAAAAATGAGAAATAATAAAAAGAAATTAGTTATTTTATTTTTAAATAAAACCTATAGACCCTTAAATGCTTACTTACTTAAATTAGTAAGCTCATAAACCCCGAAACCCCTAAATACATAAGATTTTAACATCTATATACTACTTAATTAATAATAAATCTCATTTTTATTTCTATTTATTATAATTTAAATATTCATTTTAATATTTATAGTTTAATTTTTTAGAAAAATTAATTACAAAATAAATTTCTAGTGAGACAAATATTATTTAAATAATTTATTTTAATAAAAAATATAAGCTTATAAAACAAGAAAAAATTTAAAAATTAAATATTATTATTTAGTAATATATTTTGATTTGATTTTGAATCATTTTGTGTTATGTAAATATATTTTAATTAATATTTATATTATTAATAATATTTTATTAATTTAATTTTGATCATTATTATAATATCTATCATTAAATTGTTTAAATTGAATTTAAATGATTTATAATTAGTAAGATTAATATAATTATACAAAGTATTCACATTTCAAAAAATTTTAAAAATAATTTTATTTTTAAAGGTTATAACCTTAGAAATCAGAAAAATCTAAATTTTTTTTTTATTTTTATTATATAAATAAAACCTATAAACCACTAAATACCTAAAAACCTAAATTGATAAACTCCTAAATGACAAAACTCCTAAATAATCAAACCATTAAACCGATATACCACATATAATAAATCATAAATCTCATTTTAATTTGTATTCATTATAATTTTAAATATTCATTTAATAATTTATTAGTTATTTTTATAGAAATATCAATCACAAAATAAATAATGAGTAAGAAAAATATAATTTTATTAATTTACTTTAATAAAAAAAAGCTTATATAAAGAAGTAAAAATTTAAAAACAAAAAATTATTATTTAGTAATATATCTAACAATAAAATTACTTATATTGAATTTAAATGTCTTATAATTATTAAGATTATTATAACTAAATAATATTTAGTTATAATTATTAATTACTTTGATTTTGAATAATTATATATAGGTTTTGCAATTATATTTTAATTGCAATCAATCATATTAATAATAGTTTATTAATTTATTATTTGATCAATTTTATAATATCTAACAATAAAATTACTTATATTGAATTTAAATGTCTTATAATTATTAAGATTATTATAACTAAATATTTTATTTACATTTGAAAAAAATTTAAAAATTATTATATTTTCAAAGGTTATAACCTTCAAAAATGATAAAAAATCATAAAAATAATTTTTTTTATTATTTTATTATTTAAATAAAACTTATAGACCATTAAATGCCTAAACATTTAATTCTATAGACTACTAAACCCCAAACCCCCTAAATACTTAAACCATTAAACCTATATAAACTAAATAATAAATAATAAATCTAATTTTTATTTGTATTCTTTATAATTTTAAATATTCATTTTAATTATTTTTTAGTTTATTTTTATAGAAATATTAATTGCAAAATAAATAATGAGTGAGGCATATATAATTTAAATAAATTATTTTTTATGAAAAAAATATAAGCTTATAAAAATAAATAGATTTTCAAAATTTAAAATTTTATTTAGTAATATAATTACTTTGATTTTTAATTATTTTGGGTTCTACAAATATATTTTAATTAATATATGCCTTATTAATTATAGTTTATTAATTTAATTTTGATCATCAAAATAATATATATTAATAAATTTTTTATATTGAATTTACATCAATATAATTATTAATATTATTATAAATAAGTATTGTATTCATATTTTAGAACTATTAAAATTATATTTTCAAAGGTTATAACCTTTGAAAATCACGAAAATTCATAAAAATAAATTTTTTGTTATTTTAGTGATTGAATAAAACCTATAATCAATAAATATAACCTAAATATGTAAACATATAAATAAATAAACATCATAACCCAAAACCACAATAAACGTAAACTATTAAATAGGTATACCCTAAATAATAAATAATAAATCTCATTTTTATTAGAATTCATTATAATTTTAAGTATACATTTTTATTATTTATTAGTTTATTTTTAAAGAAATATAAATTAAAAAATAAATTAATAGTAAGACAAATATAATTTAAATAAATTATTTTTCATCAAAAAATATATAGCTTATAAATGGATAAAAAATTGTAAAATTTAAAATTAATATTTAGTAAAATATTTCACATTGATTTTGAATCATTTTACATTTTGTAAATATATTTTAAACAATATTTATCTATTAATAATTGTTTATTAATCTTTGTATGATCATTTTATATTATATATCAATATAATTATTTATATTGAATTTACCATGATATATAATTATTAAGATTATCATAACTAAATATAGTATTCACATTAAAAAAATTTCAAAATTGTCATAGTTTCAAGGTTATATCCTTCAAAAAATGAGAACAAATAACAAAAATTGTTTTTGTTATTTTATTTTTAAATAAAACCGATAAACTACAAATGCCTAACACTTAAATCACTAAATTCTTAATCTCAAAACTCATAAAAATATAATCTTTAAACCTGTAATTTTATCTTATTAATAATATTTTTATTTAATATCTATCTTATTAATATAATTTACTTTGATTTTGAATCATTTTAGGTATTGCAAATAAATTTTATTTAATATCTATCTTATTAATAAAAGTTTATTAATTTATTTTATTATCATCATTATAATATCTATAAAAAAATTATTTATATTGAATTTACATAATATATAATTATTTAGATTATTATAACAAAATAATATTTTCATATTTTATAAAAAATTAAAAATTATTAAGTTTTTAAGGTTATGCATTTGTAAATGAGAAAAAATAAAAAAATAAATTTTTTGTTATTAGTTTTTTGAAATAAAATCTGGTAAACCACAAAATAGCTAAATTCTCAATGACTAAACTCCTAAACCCCGAAGCCCATAAATACATATGCCTTTAAATTAGTATACTCTAAATAATAAATAATAAATCTCATTTTTATTAGTATTCATTATAATTTTAAATATTCATTTTAATTATTTATATGTTTATTTTATTGAAATATTAATTACAAAATAATTATAAGTGAGATGGATATAATTAAAAAATATTAATTAAAATGAATATTTAAACTTATAAAGAATACAAATAGAATAGAGATTTATTATTTATTATTCAAGATATACTAGTTTAATGGTTTAAGTATTTAGGTGTTTTGGGGTTTAGTGATTTAAGTGTTTAGGCCTTAAGTGATTTATAGTTTTTATTTAAAGAATTAAAAAATAAAAATTTAATTTTTTGATTTTTTTTTAACTTTTGAAGGTTATAACCTTTGAATATATATTAATTTTTAAATCTTTTAAATGTGAATATAATATTCAGTAATCATAATCTTAATAATTATATATAATGTAAATTCAATATAAATAATTTTATTAAAAGATATTATAATAATGATCAATAAAAAATTAATAAACTATTATTAATAAAAATGTTATAAATTAAAATATATGTGCAAAATCTAAAATGATTCAAAATAAAAATAAAATAGATTACTAAATAATAAATTTTTGTTTTTAAAATTGTGCTTCTTTTTATAAGGATATATATTTTTTTGATGAGAAATAAATTATTTAAATTAGATTTGTCTCACTAATAAATTATTTTGTAATTAATATTTCTATAAAAACAAATTTATAAATAATTAAAATATAAATTTAAAATTATACTTAATAAAAATTAAATTGAGATTTATGATTTTTATTAACGTACACATGTTTAGTGGTTTAAGTATTTAGAGGTTTTGTCATTTAGGAGTTTAGCAATTTATGTTTTTAGGCATTTAGTGGTTTATAGGTTTTATTTAAACAATAAAATAATAAAAAAAAATTTGTAATTATTTCTAATTTTCATTGGTTAAAACCTTTGAAAAAATAATCATATTTAATTTTTTTTGAAATGTGAATACATTATTTTGTTATAATAATATTAATAAATATATATCATATAAATTCAATATAAACAATTTTATTGATAGAAATATAATAATGATCAAAATTTAAATTAATAAACTATTAATAAAAAGATTGATATTAATTAAAAAAAATTTACAAAACCCAAATTGATTCAAAATTAAAGTAAAAAGTATTACTGGATAATAATTTTTAATTTTTAAATTTTTAATTCTTTTATAAACATATATTTTTTTTGATTAAAAATAAATTAATTAAAATATATATGTCGCACTCATAATTTAATTTCTAATAAATATTTCTATAAAAATAAACTAATAAATAATTAAAATGAATATTTAAAATTATAATAAATAGAAATAAAAATTAGATTTATTAATTATTAAGTAGTATATAGCGGTTTAATGGTTTATGTATTTAGGCATTAAGAGGTTTAGGAGTTTACTAATTTAACTGTGTATGCATTTAGTGGTTTATAGGTTTAATTTAAAAAATAAAATAATAAAAAATTTATTATTATTATTTTTTGATATTTTGAAAGTTTATAACCTTTAAAAATACAATAATTTTTAAATTTTTTTTAAATGTGAATACAAAATTTAGTTATAATAATCATTATAATTATATATCATATAAATTCAATATAAAAGTTTTATTGATAAATATTCTAATAATGATCAAAAAATGAATTAATAATCTATTATTAAAAAGATAGATATCAATTAAAATATAATTACAAAACATAAAATGATTCAGAAGAAAAGCAAAATATATTACTATATAATAATTTTATGTTTTGAATTTTTTTTTCTTTTAAAAAGTTTATCAATATTTTTTTGATAATAAATAATTTAAATAAATTATATTTGTCTAAATCAATTTATTTTGTAGTTAATATTTATATATAAATAAACAAATAAATAATTAAAATGAATATTTAAAATTATAATGAAAAAAAATGAGATTTATTATTTATTATTTAGGGTATACCGGTCTAATTTAAATTAGATCTGTCTCACTAATAATATTTTTTGTAATTCATATTTCTATAAAATAAATTGATAAATAATTAAAATAAAAATTTAAAATTATACTGAATAAAAATTAAAATGAGATTTATGATTTATTATTAATTTATACCAGTTTAATGATTTAAGTATTTAGAGGTTTTGTCGTTAGGAGTTTAGTGATTTATGTTTTTAGGCTTTTAGTGGTTTATAGGATTTATTTAAAAAAATAAAATGACAAACAAAATTTCAATAATTTTTTATCATTTTCATAGGTTATAACATTTAAAAATATAATAATATTTAAATTTTTTTGAAATTTTAATACAAATTTGGTTATAATAATATTAATTATTTTAAATCATATAAATTTAATATAAATAATTTTATTGATAGATATTATAATAATGATCAAAAATTAAATTTATAAACTATTAATATTAAGATTGATATTAATTAAAAATATTTACAAAACCCAAATTGATTCAAAATTAAAGTAACTTATATTAGTTGATAATAATTTTTAATTTTTAAATATATGCTTCTTTTATAAGTGTATATTTTTTTTAGATAAATAATATATTATTTAAATTATATTTGTCCCACTCATAATTTATTTCGTAATAAATTTTTCTAAATAAATACACTAATAAATAATTAAAATAAATATTTAAAAATATAATAAATAGCAATAAAAATTAGATTTATTAATTATTAAGTAGTATTTAGTGGTTTAATTGTTTATGTATTTAGGCCTTATGAGGTTTAAGAGTTTACTGATTTAACTTTATATGCATTTAGTATGGCTACTCACGGGACTCGGAGATTCGTGACCCAACCCGTTGCCTTGTCTCGGTAAAATCGGGACTTAGATGCTGTATATATAATTTGTTTTAACTTAATAATCTGTTTTAATATTTTCATGTAAGTGCAGGAATGAAAATATTAAAAGCTCGGGGATGCAGCAGTAGCATAATAACGGAGGTCTCGCTTCGGTTAAATGAACCGGCTGTTTATTTTCTGTATAAAAACATTTGTATTTATTTTTTGGGTGGCTGTTTTTTTTTGACCCGGTTGAACTGTTTATCTTCGTTATCCTCTCTCTCTCTCTGCATGATTTCGTGACTACCGAATGCTGCATACTATAAGACATACTATTCTTGGTTTTAATCTGTAACACATAAAGGTTTTCTGGTGGAGGTAGCTAGTCGTACTGAGCGACTAGCGAACCACGTTATTTGCTGTGTTGTTTTCTCATTTTGATTCTATCGTGGATGTTTGTGGATTGGGATATATATATTGCTCGTTTCTGTGATTCTGTGTTTTCTGTTCTTAATCTCACTACCCGTGGAAGCTTGATTGCCCAACAATTGGTATCAGAGCTTGGTTTGGGATTTTTCGATTAGGGTTGGGATTATTCTGTACAAGCAATATTCTGTGAAATGGCTGGAACCCTAAACACCATTATTGAGAAATTCAACGGTAGAAATGGGTTTAGTATGTGGCAAATTAAAATGCGAGCACATTTGAAAAACTTCGATATTTGGAGTCCTCTGGTTCAAGGCTTCTGTCCACACACTGCTGTTGCTCTTGGAATAACCGAGGTTGAGGCTTGGAGACGTGAAGAGAAAACACACTCCACCATTCTGTTGAGCTTGTCGGATGAAGTCATTGCTGAGTTAGCAGATTAGAAATCTGCTACAGGACTATGGCTCAAGCTTGAGTCTCTGTACATGACTAAATCATTGATGAACAAGCTTCTGTTGAAGAGAAGGCTGTTCACACTGAGGATGCAAGAGGGAACCTTTATGAAGAAGCATCTGGATGACTTGAACAGCATCCTCATGGACCTTAAACGTGTGGATGCTAAGGTGGATGATGAGGATGCTGCACTTCTACTCTTGGTTTCTCTTCCTCCTTCCTATGAAAATTTTGTTGAATCTCTCATTGTGGGAAAGGAGGAGATCACACTAGAGGATGTTCGGGCTGCCCTACATTCCAGAGAGATGAGATAGAAGGCTGCGGTTGAAAGACTTGAACAACATTATGCTGGACTGGTGGTGACAAACAGGAGGCCAAAACCTGTTCCATTCAAGAAGAAGGGAAATAAGATTTAGAAGAGGTCAAAAAAGGGTGACATTTGTCACTACTGTAAACAGAAAGGGCATTGGAAAACTGAGTGCCCGAAGAAGAGAGCAAGGCTGGAACAACAAGGTCAACCTAACCCCCCACCTGCTGCTGCTGTGTCTTTTGATGATCTTGATGATGGAGAAGACCTTGTGTTGGTAATCTCCACAACGATCGCAAGATCAGATTCTTGGATTCTGGATACTGGTGCTTCCTTCCATATAAGCACTCACTTGGAGTGGTTCAGCAAATATGACAAGAAGGAAGCTGGCCATGCTGTGGTGGGGAACAGCCAACCATGTAAGGTGGTTGGAATCGGCACAGTCAGACTGAAAACTTGGGATGGCCGGATTGTCTCACTTTCAAATGTGAGATATGTCCCTGAGATGACAATGAATCTCATTTCTCTTGGTGTTCTGGACGATCAGGAATATTCATTTAGTGGTAGAGAGGGAACACTGAATGTTCACCGAGGAGATGATGTTGTACTGAAGGGGCAGAAAACTGGAACGCTAGACACATTGATAGGTTCCACAGTGATAGGGGCTATTGCTGTCACATCCGGAGAGCCAGCATCTGAAGACAAAGCTGAAATTACCAGACTGTGGCATATGCGGCTTGCATATATGGGAGAGAAAGGTATGAAAATTCTCTCTGATCTTAATCTTCTTGTTGGTCATAGAGTCAGTAAATTAAACTTCTGTGATCATTGTGTTTTTGGTAAGAAACATAGAACTAAGTTCGGTAAAGCCATACACTGCACAAACAGTATTTTGGATTATATCCATGCTGACTGTTGGGGCCCTTCTAGAGTCACATCTCTTGGGGGTGGTCGTTTTTATTTTTGTTTAGTTGATGATTACTCCAGGATGTCCTGGGTATTCATGATGAAACATAAATCCGAGACTTTTATAAAGTTTAAGCAGTGGGTTAGCTTAGTAGAAAATCAAACACAAAAGAAGGTTAAACTGTTATGAATAGATAATGGTCTAGAATTCTATTCATTTGAATTTGATGAATTCTGTAAGGACAAAGGTATTGCGAGACACAAAACTATTTGGGACACTCCTCCGCAGAATGACATTGCTGAAAGAATAAACCAAACTCTTCTGGAGAGAACTAGATGTATGCTCTCTCAATCAGGCTTAGGCAAAGAGTTATGGGCTGAAGCCGTTAATACAGCATGCCATCTGATAAATAGATCGCCACATAGTGGAATTAACTTTAAAATTCTATTTGAATTATGGACTGGTAAACCTGAAGATTATTCCAATCTGAAGGTGTTCGGGTGTATTGCCTACTATCATGTAAATGATGGTATGCTTGAACCTCCAGCACGCAATGGAATATTTGTTGGTTATGGTGATGGAGTCAAAGGATTCCGTATCTAGTCACCATCTGAAAAGAGAGTTATACTCTCTAGGAGTGTTACCTTCGACGAGATTGTCATTCTGAAACAAGTACCTAGTCCTATTCAGTTACCTGATGTTCCTCAAGCTGAACTTAAGGTGGAGCTAAATCTGAATTTGTAGCTCCAGGAAGGATGCCTGTTGTTTCTAGACAAATGATAGCTAATCATGAAAATGATGCTAAATCTATTATTGAGCCTGATCCTGAAACTACACCTGAAGAGTCTATTCCCTACTGTATTGCAAGGGATAGACAAAGGAGGGTGAATGCACGTCATCCTCTGAGATTCAGCTTTGATGAATTTGTAGGGTTTGCCCTACAAGTTGCCGAAGAAATTGACATTCCTGAACCATCCTCCTTCAGGAATGCAGTTAATTGTCCTGAGTCTGAGTCATGGTTGGTTTCCATGAATGAAGAAATTGAATCTCTTCATAAGAATGGTACCTGGATCATTGTACCTAAACCAAAGGGAAGAAAAACAGTGTCTTGCAAATGGATTTTCAAGAAGAAAGGAGATGCCTCAATTGCTGGTGGTTTAAAGTTTAAGGCACGTCTAGTTGCAAGAGGGTTCAGTCAGAAAGAGGGTGTTGACTACAACGAGATATTCTCTCCTGTAGTTAGACACACCTCAATAAGAGTGCTTCTAGCATTAGTAGCACATCAGAATCTTGAACTTGAGCAACAAGATGTCAAAATTGCTTTTCTTCATGGAGATCTCGATGAAGAGATCTTCATGAGCCAGCCTGAGGGTTTTGAGGTATCAGACAAGGAAACCCATGTGTGCAAGCTTCTGAAGTCCCTTTATGGACTTAAGCAGTCTCCCCGTCAGTGGTACAAGAGATTTGTCTATTTCATGACTAGTCATGAATACAGTAGGTGTGACCATGACTGCTGTGTTTATTTCAAAAGGCACAAAGATGAGTCATATATCTACTTGCTATTGTATGTAGATGATATGCTTATTGTTGCCAGAA
Organism: Sapria himalayana; assembly: GCA_029783825.1. Classification (NCBI taxonomy): domain Eukaryota; kingdom Viridiplantae; phylum Streptophyta; class Magnoliopsida; order Malpighiales; family Rafflesiaceae; genus Sapria; species Sapria himalayana. The sequence continues at coordinate 120,805 of JAREIK010010306.1, read as the reverse complement.
ATAAATCTGATATTCAGGAACTGAAAGAACTCCTCAGTTCTGAATTTGATATGAAAGATCTTGGAGGAGCAAAGCAAATTTTAGGTATGGAAATATTCAGAGATAGAATTAAAAGAAAATTGTTTCTTTCACAGAAACAATATATTCAGAAACTTCTATCTAGATTTGGAATGGTTTCTTGTAAGCCTCTGTCCACACCATTTGCTTCTAACCTCCATCTGACATTAGAATGTTGTCCTCAATCTGAATCTGATAAGGAACAAATATCTAAGGTTCCTTATTCTAGTGTTGTCGGGAGCCTCATGTATCTTATGGTGTGCACCCGACCTGATATTGTTCATGCAGTAAGTGCAGTGAGTATTTTATGATTAACCATGGTCAAGAGCACTAGAAAGCTGTTAAGAGGATACTTAGGTACCTCAAGGGGAGTTCTGATGTTGGTCTGATATTTGGTAATGAATCTGAACTTTTGCTGGCAGGATATTCTTATTCTGACTATGCAGGAGATGTTGACAGTAGACGGTCTATGACTGGTTATGTCTTCACTGTATGTGGTTCTGTAGTTAGCTGGAAAGCCACAATGCAATCTTCTATTATTTTATCTTCTACTGAAGCAGAGTATATGGCTCTGACTGAAGCTGCGAAGCAAGGGATATGGTTGAAAGGTTTTCTCAAGGACCTTGGTCTTTATGAAGAGGTTGCAACAGTCTTCTGTGACAACATCAGTGCTATTTGTTTAGCAAAAGACCAAGTGCACAATGAGAGGACAAAGCACATTGATGTGCGATATCATTTCCTTCGATCTGAGAAGAGGGTACAAGTAAAGAAGATTGCAACTTCTGATAATCCAGCTGACATGTTTACCAAACCTGTTACTCTGAATAAGTTAAGACACTGTCTTGACTTACTGAACATATCAAATCAGATGTAGTTTTTTTTGGACTAACTGTTTATAGAGAGTGTCTCTCTATCTGTATGCAAAATAAATTAAGGTGGAGATTGCTGTATATGTAATTTGTTTTAACTTAATAATCTATTTTAATATTTTCATGTAAGTACAGGAAAGGAAATATTAAAAGCCCGGGGATGCAGTAGTAGCATAATAATTGAGGTCCCACTGACCGGTCAGTGGGCTGAAATTTTTGGAGCAGAGCCTGGCCCGGTCCATGATCCGACCCACTTCGGTTAAATCAACCGACTGTTTATTTTCTGTATAAAAACATTTGTATTTATTTTTCGGGCGGCTGTTTTTTTTGACCCGGTTGAACTGTTTATCTTCGTTCTCCTCTCTCTCTGTGCGATTTCGCGACTGCCGAATGCTGCATACTGTAAGACATACTATTCTTGGTTTTAATCTGTAACGCATAAGCATTTTCTGGTGGAGGTAGCTAGTCGTACTGAGCGACTAGCGAACCACATTATTTGCTGTGTTGTTTTCTCGTTTTGATTCTGTCGTGGATGTTTGTGGATTGGGATATATATATTGCTCGTTTCTGTGTTTCTGTGTTTCTGTGTTTTCTGTTCTTAATCTCACTATCCGTGGAAGCACGATTGACAACATTAGAAAATCTGTTGACTTTGACTTTTCGCGTCCCGTTCTGTCATTTATTTTTTCTTTTGGTATGGTTCCAGATCTTAAGCAATATCCATCCCGAGAATTGTCCCGTCCTAAAAAACCTATACTAGAACCAAGAATATATATATATATAACATGAATATGCCACCAATTTCGCTACCGCCCATCCAATTCCGATGCACCTATTGCTGTTCCGAAGAGTTTCGTGCCACCTCATGCCATTCCAGCCTTGTTTAGTTAGGTCCGGCCCTTGTCCATCGCACTTTTGGTTGCCTCCACCGTGTCTAAGATGCCACCAGCCTTTTGGTTTGTTTTTCTGACGAGAATTGAGTGATTAATTAGTATTATTATGTGTCTCTGTCAATTTTGTTGAGTATTGGTTGTGGTGTTGTGGTTTGGCCGAATGAGTGGGCCGAATGTGTTACAGTCAGTTTTGTAGAGCTTGATTGTTTGAAATATTTATATTTATTTATGCTTAACATATCATATTAATTAATGGCAATGCAGATGGCACAATCCAGCGGTAAATGAAAGATATAATAAATTGAAGATGATCACATCTCAAATGATCAAAGTACTGGTAAATACCATCATCATTTTTTCACGAACCCTCCTATTGTTACGGTAGTTTCTTCAATTCTAATTATAAAAGAAAGTCAATGTACATTTGAACCTCAAGCTCATAAAAAGTATAAGTCTACTAGTAGGGAAACTTATGAGATATTAGATGATTCAGAGGGAATTGAAACTGATAGGGCAGCTTGTATATGGTGTAGGAAAGAATACTTGGCAAAAAGTGATCAATGTACTTCAGGTTTATGGAAATACTTGAAAGAGACTTGAAGGAAATTTTCACACAAAAAAAGAATTAATAGAAGCTCACAAAGGTAAAGACAAGTCACAATCTTTGTTGAGTTTCACTAAAGGTACTAGTTCAGAGGATAACAAATTAACTTGTTGGCAATTTGATCAACAACTAGTTAGGGAGGCTTTGGTGAAAATGATCATAAAAGATGAATTACCTTTTTGTTTTGTTGAGAGGGATGAGTTAAAAAAGTTTTGTGAAGTTAGTATGCCTCAATTTTATATTCCATTTAGGCACTCTACACCGAGGGATTGTTTTTCTTTGTTTGTGAAGGAAAAGAAGAAATTATTTGATAGCATATCATCTCATTGTTGTAGAGTTTCATTGACTACCGACACTTGGACTAGCATTCAAAATTTATCTTATATATGTTTGACTGTTCATTTAATTGATTCTCAATGAAATATGCATAAAAGGCTTTTGAACTTTTGTGTAATTAAAAGTAATTCTAGAGTTAATGTTAGAAATGCTATTGAGTTTTGCATTCATTAATGGGGTTTGAGAAAGTTGATCTGAATTACTGTTGACAATACATCAAATAATGATTATTATCATGGTTGTTATTAGTTGTATTTTTTTGTTATATTAAGCTGCCTATTTTTAGCAATTACTTAAGTAGTAATTGGTGCTACCAATGTTTGTGGTCATTTTTAGCTATTCCTTAATATTTTATGTAATTATTTAAAAAATGTAGTATTGCTATTATGGTTAATTTGACTCGGTTGAACAAAGCCAACTTGTGAAAAAATAAAGAACCAAATTAAGCACACAACTCGGTCCCGTTCTATTTAACATTTATATCCTTCTCTGCACATCAAAGCTTTTGACAAGGTAATGGATCTCGTTTGCGGTATTCAGCCTAATTGACAAAAGAAAATTGGCTCAATTTGAGTTTGAAAGATACATAACTAATGAATGATAAATGATACAACAAAAGGTTTCGACATGAACTAAATTGGCTGGTTGAAGAAAATAAATTGAAAAAAATGTCTGTACTCTGTTCCGTCCCGGAACCATTTTATCCTACCCAAAATCTCCGATCTCCGTCCCATCCCGTCCCGATATTTTCAACCTATGGGATGGGTCTGGATCTTCAAAAAAAATTTCTGAACTATGGGAAGGGACTAGAGATTTTAATCCACATCCCATCCCATCCCATGAGCACACATGGCATTGAGTGGTTTATAGGTTTTATTAAAAAAATAAAATAACAAAAAAATTATTTTTATTTTTTTTTTGATATTTTCAAAGGTTATAACCTTTGAAAATATAATAATTTTTAAATTTTTTTCAAATGTGAATACAATATTTAGTTATACTAATCATTATATTTATATATTATATAAATTCAATATAAACAATTTTATTGATAAATATTCTAATAATTATCAAAAAATAAATTATTATCCATTAATAATAAAATAGATATTAATTAAAATAGAATTAAAAATTTAAAAATAATTTACATAAATTATATTTGTTTAACTCATAATTTAATTTTTAATTAATATTTATATAATAATAAACAAATAAATAATTATAATGAATATTTAAAATTATAATAAAAAATGAGATTTATTATTTATTATTTAGGGTATACCGGTCTAATTTAAATTATATCTGTCTCACTAATAATTTATTTTTAATTAATATTTCTATAAAAATAAACTGATAAATAATTAAAATAAATATTTAAAATTATTCTGATAAAAATTAAAATGAGATTTAAGATTTATTATTAATGTATACCAGTTTAATATATTAAGTATTTAGAGGTTTTGTCGTTAGGAGTTTAGTGATTTATGTTTTTAGGCTTTTAGTAGTTTATAGGTTTTATATAAAAAAATAAAATAACAAAAAAACTTTATATAATTTGTTATCATTTTCATAGGTTATAACCTTTGAAAATATAATAATATTTAAAATTTTTTGAAATGTGAATACAATATTTAGTATTAATAATATGAATAATTATATATCATATAAATTCATTATAAATATTTTTATTGATAGATAATATAATAATGATCAATATTTAATTAATAAACTATTAATAAAAAGAAAGATATTAATTATAAAATATTTACAAAGCCCAAATTGATTTAAAATTAAAGTAAAATATATTACTAGATAATAATTTTAAATTTTTAAATTTCTACTTCTTTTATAAGCGTATATTTTGTTTTATTAAAAAAAATTAAATAAATTATCTTTGTCGCACTCATGCATTATTTTGTAATAAATATTTCTATAAAAATAAACTAATAAATAATTAAAATGAATATTTAAAATTATAATAAATAGAAATAAAAATTAGATTTATTAATTATTAAGTAGTATATAGCAGTTTAATGGTTTATCTATTTATGCATTATGGGGTTAAGGAGTTTACTGATTTAACTTTGTTTGCATTTAGTGGTTTATAGGTTTTATTTAAGAAAAAAAATAAAAAAAAATTATTTTTATTATTTTTTGATATTTTGAAACGTTATAACCTTTGAAAATATTATAATTTTTAATTTTTTTTCAAAAGTGAATAAATATTTATTTATAAAAATCATAATAATTATATATAATATTAATTCAATATAAACAATTTTATTGATAGATATTCTAATAATTATCAAAAAATAAATAATATATCTATTATGAATAAGATTGATATTACTTAAAATATAATATCAAAACCTAAAATGATTCAAAAGCAAAGCAAAAAATATTACTTAATATAATTATTTGTCTTTAAATTATTATTCTTTTTATAAGCTTATCTATTTTGTGATGAAAAATAATTTTTATAAATTATATTTTTAACTAATAATTTATTTTATAATTAATATATATATATAAATAAAAAATTTTACAATTAAAATGAATTTTTTAAATTATAATGAAAACAAATAAAAATGAGATTTATTAATTATTATTTAGGGTATACCCATTTAAACAATTATCTATATAGGGGTATCTTGATTTTGTAGTTTATTGAGTTAAGTGTTTCGGCATTTAGTGATTTATTGGTTTTATTTAAACAATGAAATAATAAAAAAAATATATTTTTTATGTTTTACCACATGTATAAAGGTTATAATCTTTTAAAATATAATAATTTTAAAATTTTTTTCAAAAGTGAATAGAATATTTAGTTATAATAATTATTAAATCTATATATCATATAAATACTTTTATTGATAAATATTCTAATAATGATCAAAAAATAATTTAATAATCTTTTATTAATAAGGTAGATATCAATTAAAATATAATTACAAAAAATAAAATGATTCAGAAACAAAGTAAAATATATTACTATATAATAATTTGTTGTTTTTAATTTTTTCTTCTTTTAATAAGTTTATCTATATTTTCTTGTTGAAAAATAATTAATATAAGTTATATTTTTCTAACTTATAATTTATTTTGTAATTAATATTTATATAAAAATAAACAAATAAATAATTAAAATGAATATTTAAAATTATAATGAAAAAAAATAAAAATTTGATTTATTATTTATTATTTAGGAGTTATTCATTTAAGTATTTAGGCATTTAATGGTTTATAGATTTTATCTAAATAATGAAATAACAAAAAATTTATTTTTGATATATTTTCAAATTTTTAAATGTCATAACATTTGAAAATATAATAATTTTAAATTTTTTAAAAATGTGAATACAATATTTAGTAATAATAATTATTATAACTATATATAATATAAAATAAATATAAGTAATTTTATTGATAAATATTATATCAATTATCAAAAAATAAATTAATAAACTATTATTAATATGATAGATATAAATTAAAATATAATTAAAAAACCTAAAATGATTCAAAATCCAAGTAATATTTATTTCTAAATAATAATTTTTTTTTTAATTTTGCATCATTTTATAAACTTATATATTTTTTTGATGAAAAATATATTATTTAAATTATATTTGTTACTCAATTTATTTTGTAATTAATATTTCTATAAATTATTTAAGTTATATTTAAGGTTTATAAGTTTAAAGGTTTAGGTATTTCTGTGCTTCGGGGTTTACGAGTTTAGAGATTTATGTGTTTAGGCATTTAATGGTTTATAGGTTTTATATAAACAATGATATATCAAAAAATTTATTTTTGTTATTTTTTCTGATTTTTGAAGGTTATAACCTTTGAAAATATAACAAATTTTAAATTTTTTTTATAAGTGAATACTATATTTATTTATGATAATCTTAATAAATATATATCATGTTAATTCAATATAAACAATTATATTGATAGATATTATATTAATGCAAAAAAAATAAATTAATAAACTATTATTAATAAGATAGATATTTTTTAAAATATATTTGCAAAACATAAATTTATTCAAAATCAAAGTAAAATATAATACTAAATAATAATTTTTTTGATGTTTTGCTTCTTTTTATAAGTTTTTATTTTTTGTTATTAAAAGTAAATTATTTAAATTATATTTGTCTTCCACATAATTTATTTTTAATTTATAATTGTATAAAAATAAATTAATAAATAAATAAAATTAAAATTTAAAATTATAATGAATACAAATAAAATTGAGATTTATTATTTATTATTCAAAATATACTAGTTTAATGGTTTAAGTATTTAGCTGTTTTGGGGTTTAGTGATTTAAGTGTTTAGGACTTTAGTGATTTATAGTTTTTATTTAAAGAATTAAAAAATAAAACATTAAATTTTTTGATTTTTTTAAATTTTTGAAGTTTATAACCTTTGAAATTATAAAAATTTTTAATTTTTTTTAAATGTGAATATAATATTCAGTAATAATAATCTTAATAATTATATATAATGTAAACTCAATATAAATAATTTTAATAATATATATTATAATAATGATCAATAAAAAATTAATAAACTATTATTAATAAGAATGATATAAATTAAAATATAATTGGAAAAACTAATATGATTCAAAATTAAAATAATATATATTACAAATTAATAAATTTTTGTTTTTAAAATGTTGCATCTTTTTATAAGCACATATATTTTTTTTGATAAAAAATAAATTATTTAAAATAGATCTTTCTCACTAATAATTTATATTGTAATTAATATTTCTATAAAAATAAACTGATAAATAATTAAAATAAAAATTTAAAATTACACTTAATAAAAATTAAAATGAGATTTATGATTTATTATTAATGTATACAAGTTTAATAGTTTAAGTATTTAGACGTTTTGTCATTTAGGAGTTTAGCGATTTATATTTTTAGGCATTTAGTGGTTTAGAGGTTTTATTTAAACAATAAAATAACAAAAAAAAATTTGTAATTTTTTGTCATTTTCATAGGTTATAACCTTTGAAAATATAATAATATTAAAAAATTTTTGAAATGTGAATACAATATTCAGTTATAATAATTTTAATAATTATATATCATTTAAATTCAATATAAACAATTTTATTGATAGATATTATAAAAATGATCAAAAATTAAATTAATAAACTATTAATAATAAGATCGATATTAATTAAAAAATATTTACAAAACCCAAATTGATTCAAAATTAAAGTAAAATATATTACTGGATAATAATATTTAATTTTTAAAATTTTACTTCTTTTATAAGCGTATATTTTTTTTTATTAAAAATAAATTATTTAATTTATATTTGTCGCGCTCATAATTTATTTTGTAATAAATATTTCTATAAAATAAACTTATAAATAATTAAAATAAATTTTTAAAATAATAATAAACTAAAATAAAAATTATAATTCTTAATTATTAAGTAGTATATAACAGTTTAATGGTTTATGTATTTAGGCATTACGGGCCTTAGGAGTTTATTGATTTTAACCTATAAGCATTTAGTTGTTTATAGGGATTATTTAAAAATTTAAAATAACAAAATATTTATTTTTATTATTTTTTGATTTTTTCAAAGGTTATAACAATTTAAAATATATTAATTTTTAAATTTTTTAAAATGTGAATTCAATATTTAGTTATTATAAATATTATATTTATATATCATATAAATTCAATATAAACAATATTATTGATAAATATTCTAAATATGATCAAAAAATAAATTAATAATCTATTATTAATAAGAAAAATATAAATTAAAATATAATAAAAAAACCTAATATGATTTAGAAGAAATCAAAATATATTATGATATAATAATTTGTTATTTTGAAATTTTTTTTTCTTTTAAAAAGTTTATCCATATTTTTTTCATAAAAATTAATTTATAAAAATTATATTTCTCTAACTCATAATTTATTTTTTAATTAATATTTATATAAAAATAAACAAATAAATAATTAAAATGAATATTTAAAATTATAATTAAAAAAAGAATATTGAGATTTATTCTTTATTATTTTGGGTATACTAGTCTAATATAAATTAGATCTGTCTCAATAATAATTTATTTTGTAATTGTTATTTCTATAAAAATAAATTGATAAATAATTAAAATAAAAATTAAAATGAGATTTTTGAATTATTTTTAATATATACTAGTTTAATATTTTAAGTATTTATAGGTTTTTTCATTTATGACTTTAGCGATTTATGTTTTTAGGCATTTAGTGGTTTATATGTTTTATTTAAACAATGAAATAACTAAAAAATTATTTTTGATATTCTTTCACATTTTCAAAGGTTATAACCTTTGAAAATATAATAATTTTAAATTTTTTTAAAAATGTGAATACAATATATAGTAATAATAATCATTATAATTATATATAATATAAACTAAATATAAACAATTTTATTGATAGATATGATATCAATTATCAAAAAATAAATTAATATGCTATTATTAATATGATAGATAGAAATTAAAATATAATTGCAAAACCTAAATATATTCAAAATCCAAGTAAAATTTATTATTAAATAATAATTTTTTTTAGTTTTTGCTTCTTTTTATAAGCTTTTATTTTTTTTATTGAAAAATAAATTATTTAAATTATATTTGTTTCACTCATAATTTATTTCGTAATTAATATTTTAATAAATTATTTAAATTATATTTAAGGTTTACAAGTTTAAACATTTAAGTATTTATGGGCTTTTATATTTAGGAGTTTAGAGGTTTAAGTGTTTAGGCATTTAGTGGTTCATAAGTTTTAGTTAAACAATGATATAGCAAAAAATTTATTTTTATTATTTTTTAAATTTTTGAAGGTTATAACCTTTGAAAATATAATAATTTTTAAATTTTTTTCAAATGTAAATATAATATTTAGTTATAATAATCTTAATAAATATAAGTCATTTAAATTCAATATAAATAAATACATAGCTAGATATTATAATAATGATCAAAAAAAATTTACTAAATTATTGTTAACAAGATAGATATTATTTAAAATATATTTGCAAAATCTAATTATATTCAAAATCAAAGTAAAATATATTACTTAATAATAATTTTTTTAATGTTTTGCTTTTTTTATAACTTTATTATTTTGTTTTTATAAATAAATTATTTAAATTAATTTATCTTACGCATAATTTATTTTGTAATTTATAATTCTATAATAATAAACTAATAAATAATTTAAATAATTATTTAAAATTATAAAGAATACAAATAAAATTGAGATTTATTATTTATTATTCAAGATATACTGGTTTAATGGTTTATGTATTTAGGTGTTTTTGGGTTTAGGAGTTTAGTGATTTAAGTGTTTAGACCTTTAGTGATTTATAGTTATTATCTAAAGAATTAAAAACAAAAAATTTAATTTTTTGAATTTTTTTAATTTTTGAAGGTTGTATCCTTTGAAACTATAATAATTTTTAATTTTTTTAAATGTGAAACTAATATTTAGTTATAATAATCTTAATAATTATATAAAATATAAACTTAATATAAATAATTTTATTAATAGATATTAAAATAATGATCAATAAATAAATTAATAAACTAGTATTAATAAGAATGATATAAATTAAAATATAATTGTAGAATCTAAAATGATTCGAAATCAAAATAAGATATATTACTAAATAATAATTTTTTATTTTAAAAATTTTGGCTCATTTTATGAGCATATATAATTTTTGATGAAAAATAAATTATTTAAATTATATCTGTCTCACTAATAATTTATTTTGTAACTAATATTTCTATAAAAATAAATTGATAAATAATTAAAATGAATATTTAAAATTATAATGAATACTAATAAAAAAAAGATATATGATTTATTATTTAGGGTATACCTCTTTAATGGTTTATGTTTTTTGTGGTTTTGGGGTTAAAGAGTTTATTGATTTATATGTTTACACATTTAGGTGTTTATAGGTTTTATTTAATCAATGAAATAACAAAAAAAATATTTTTATGAATTTTCATGATTTTCAAAGGTTATAACCTTTGAAAATATAATAATTTTTTAATAGTTCTAAAATATTAATACAATACTTAGTTATAATGATATTAATAATTATATTTGATGTAAATTCAGTATAAAAAATTTTATTAATATTTATTAATTTTGATGATCAAAAAATAAATTAATAAACTATTATTAATAAGATAGATATTAATTAAATATATTTGCAGAACCCAAAATATTTCAAAATCAAAGTAAATTATATTACTAAATAAAATTTTAAATTTTTGAAATTTTGTTTATTTTTATAAGCTTGTATTTTTTTTCATAAAAAATAATTTTTTTAAATTATATATGCCTCACCATTATATATTTTGTAATTAATATTTCTATAAAAATAAACTAAAAAATAATTAAAATGAATATTTAAAATTATAATGAATACAAATAAAAATGAGATTTATTATTTATTATTTAGGTTATATAGGTTTAATGGTTTAAGTATTTAGGGGGTTTTGGGGTTTAGAAGTCTAGAGATTTAAATGTTTAGGGATTTAGTGGTTTATAAGTTTTATTTAAATAATAAAATAAAAAAAATTATTTTGGTGATTTTTTATTATTTTTGAAGTTTATAACCTTTGAAAATATAATAATTTTTAAATTTTTTTCAAATGTAAATATAACATTTTGTTATAATAATCTTAAAAATTATAAGACATTTAAATTCTATATAAGTAATTTTATTGTTAGATATTATAAAATGATCAAATAATAAATTAATAAACAATTTTTAATAAGATTGATAGTAATTAAAATATAATTGCAAAACCTATATATAATGATTCAAAATCAAAGTAAATTATTTTACTAAATAATAATTTTTTGTTTTTAAATATTTACTTCTTTTTATAAGCATATTTTGTTTGATTAAAAGTAAATTATTAAAATTATAGTTGTCTCGCTCATTATTTATTTTGTAATTAATATTTCTATAAAATATAAACTAATAAATCATTAAAATGAATATTTAAAATCATAATGAATACAAATTAAAATGAGATTTATGATTTATTATATGTGGTATACCGGTTTAATGGTTTGATTATTTAGGAGTTTTGTCGTTTAGGAGTTTATTAATTTAGTGTTTTAGGTATTTAGTGGTTTATAGGTTTTATTTATATAAAAAAAAATTTTTTTTTTAGATTTTTTCTAATTTTCAAAGGTTATAACCTTTAAAAATAAAATAATTTTTAAAATTTATTGAAATGTGAATACTATGTATAATTATATTAATCTTACTAATTATATATCATATAAATTCTATATAAATAATTTTAATGATAGATATTATAATAATGATCAAAAATTAAATTAATTAATTATTATTAATAATATAAATATTAATTAAAATATATTTATATAACACAAAATAATTCAAAATCAAATGAAAATATATTACTAAATAATAATATTTAATTTTTAAATTTTTTTCTTTTTATAAGTTTATATTTTTTTAGATTAAAAATAAATTATTTAAATAATATGTCTCACTCGAAATTTATTTTGTAATTAATTTTTCTAAAAAATTAAACTATAAATAATTAAAATAAATATTTAAAATTATAATAAATAGAAATAAAAATGAGATTTATTATTTATTAAGTAGTATATAGATGTTAAAATGTTTATGTATTTAGGGGTTTATGAGCTTACTAATTTAAGTAAGTAAGCATTTATTGATCTATAAGTTTTATTTAAAAAATAAAATAACAAAAGATTTTTTTTATTATTTTTTCTCATTTTTTAAGATTATAACATTTGAAAATATAATAATTTTTAAATTTGTTTCAAAAGTGAATACAATATTTATTTATAATAATCATAATAATTATATATCATATAAATTCAATATAAACAATTTTAGTCATAGATATTCTAATAATTATCAAAAAATAAATTTAAAATCTTTTATGAATAAGCTTGATATTACTTAAAATATAATCAAAACATAAAATGATTCAAAATCAAAGCAAAATGTATCACTAATAATAATTATTTGTTTTTAAATTTTTATTCTTTTTATAACTTATCAATTTTTCGATGAAAAATAATTTTTATAAATTATATTTTTAACTCATAATTTATTTTATAATTAATACATATATAAAAATAAAAAAATAAACAATCAAAATGAATTTTTAAAATTATAATGAAATCAAATAAAAATGAAATTTATTAATTATGATTTAGGGTATACTAATTCAAAGGATTATCTATATAAGGGTATCGGAATTTTGTAGTTTAGTGATTTAAGTGTTTAGGATTTTAGTTATTTATAGGTTTTATTTAAACAATGAAATAATAAAGAAAAATATTTTTTTTTTGTTTTTTCACAAGTTCAAAGGTTTTAATCTTTGAAAATATAATAATTTTAAAATTTTTTTCAAAAGTGAATACAATATTTAGTTATAATAATTATCAAATTTATATATCATATTAATTTAATATAAATATTTTTATTGATAAATATTCTAATAATAATCAAAAAATATATTAATAATCTATTATTAATAAGATAGATATCAATTAAAATATAATTACAAACCCAAAAATGATTCATAAACAAAGTAAAATATATTACTATATAATAATTTTTTGTTTTTAATTTGTGTCTTCTTTTAATAAGTTTATCTATATTTTTTGTTGATAAATAATTTATATAAATTATAGTTGTCTAACTTATAATTTATTTTGTAATTAATATTTATATAAAAATAAACAAATAAATAATTAAAATGAATATTTAAAATTATAATGAAAAAAATAATAATTAGATTTATTATTTATTATTTAGGTTATACCAGTTTAAAAAATTTATCTATTTAGGGTTTTCGAGATTTTGAAGTTATTGATTTGAGTATTTAGGCATTTAATGGTTTATAGCTTTTATTTAAACAATGAAATAACAAAAAATTAATTTTTGATATTTTTTTATTTTTTCAAATGTCATAACATTTGAAAATATAATAATTTTAAAATTTTTTAAAAATATGATTACAAAATTTAGTAATAATGATTATATAACTATCTATAATATAAACTAAATATAAAAAATTTTATTGATAATATTATATCAATTATAAAAAAATAAATTAATAAGCTATTATTAATATCATAGATATAAATTAAAATATAATTAAAAAACCTAAAATGATTCAAAATCAAAGTAAAATTTATTACTAAATAATACATTTTTTTTTACTTTCTGCATCATTTTATAAGCTTATATGTTTTTTTGATGAAAAATATATTATTTAAATTATATTTGTATCCCTCATAAATTATTTTGTAATTAATATTTCTATAAATTATTTATATTATATTAAGGTTTACGAGTTCTAAGGTTTAAGTATTTAGGGGCTTCGGGGTTTAGCAGTTTAGATATTTATGTGTTTAGGCATTTAATGGTTTATAAGTTTTATTTAAACAATGATATAACAAAAAATTTATTTTTGTTATTTTTTTTCAATTTTGAATGTCTTAAACTTTTAAAATATAACAATTTTTAAATTTTTTTAATATATGAATACTATATTTAGTTATGATAATCTTAATAATTATATATCATGTAAATTCAATATAAACAATTATAATGAAATATATTATATTAATGATTAAAAAATAAATTTGCAAAATGTAAATTTATTCAAAATCAAAGTAAAATATAATACTAAATAATAATTTCTTTGATGTTTTGCTTCTTTTTATAAGTTTATATTTTTTGTTATTAAAAGTAAATTATTTAAATTATATTTGTCTTCCATAGAATTTTTTTTAATTTATAATTCTATAAAAATAAACTAATAAATAATTAAAATGAATATTTAAAATTATAATGAATACAAATAAAATTGAGAATTATTATTTATTATTCAGGATATACTAGTTTAATGGTTTAAGTATTTAGTTGTTTTGGGGTTTAGATTTAAGTGTTTAGGACTTTAGTGATTTACAATTTTTATTTAAAGAATAAAAGAATAAAAAATTAAATTTTTTGATTTTTTTAATTTTTGAAGATTATAACCTTTGAAATTATAATAATTTTTAATTTTTTTTAAAATGTGAATATAATATTCAGTAATAATAATCTTAATATTTATATATAATGTAAACTCAATATAAAAAATTTTAATAATATATATTATAATAATGATCAATACAAAATTAATAAACTATTATTAATAAGAATGATATAAATTAAAATATAATTGCAAAATCTAAAGTGATTCAAAATAAAAATAAAATATATTACTAAATAATTAGATCTGTCTCATTAATAATTTATTTTGTAACTAATATTTTTATAAAAATAAACTGATAAATAATTAAAATAAAAATTTAAAATTATACTTAATAAAAATTAAATTGAGATTTATGAATTTTTATTAATGTACACCTATTTAATAGTTTAAGTATTTAAAGGTTTTGTCGTTTAGGAGTTTAGCAATAAATGTTTTTAGGCATTTAGTGGTTTAAATGTTTTATTAATCAATAAAATAACAAATAAAATTTGTAATTTTTTCTCATTTTTATAGGTTATAACCTTAGAAAATATAATGATATTTAAAATTTTTTGAAATGTGAATACAATATTTAGTAATAATAATATTAATAATTATATATCATATAAATTCAATATAAACAATTTTTTTGATAGATAATATAATAATGATCAAAAATTAAAATAATAAACTATTAATAAAAAGATTGATATTAATTAAAAAATATTTACAAAACCCAAATTGATTCAAAATTAAAGTAAAATATATTACTGGATAATAATTTTTTTATTTTTAAATTTCTACTTTTTTTATAATCATATATTTTTTTTGAATAAAAATAAATTAATTAAAATATATATTTCGCTCTCATTATTTAATTTATAATAAATATTTCGATAAAAATAAACTAATAAATAATTAAAATGAATATTTAAAATTATAATAAATAGAAATAAAAATTACATTTATTAATTATTAAGTAGTATATCGCGGTTTAATGGTTTATGTATTTAGCATTATGAGGTTTACAAGTTTACTGATTTAACTGTGTATGCATTTAGTGGTTTATAGGTTTTATTAAAAAAATAAAATAATAAAAAATTTATTTTTATTATTTTTTGATATTTTCAAAGGTTTGAAAATATAATAATTGTTAAATTTTATTCAAATGTGAATACAATATTTAGTTATAATAATCATTATATTTATATATCATATAAATTCAATAAAAACAATTTTAATGATAAATATTCTAATAATGATCAAAAAATAAATTAATAATCTATTATTAATAAGATAGATATCAATTAAAATATAATTACAAAACTTAAAATGATTCAGAAGAAAAGCAAAATATATTACTATATAATAATTGTTTGTTTTGAATTTTTTTTTTCTTTTAAAAAGTTTATCAATAATCTTTTGATGAAAAATAATTTATATAAATTATATTTGTCTAACTCAATTTATTTTATAATTAATATTTATATATATATAAATAATTAAAATGAATCTTTAAAAATATAATAAATAGAAATAAAAAATAGATTTATTAATTTTATTTTAGTATTTAGCTGTTTAATGGTTTATTTATTCAGGCATTATGGGGTTTAGGAGTTTACTGATTTAACTTTATATGCATTTTGTAGGGCTGCTCACGAGACCCGGAGATCCACGACCCGACCCGAAGTCTTGTCTCAAAAGAATCGTGACTAAGAAAAATCCGTTGACTTTGACTTTTCCCATCTTGTTATGTCACGTATTTTTTCTTTTGGGACGATTCTGGATCTTAAGCAATATCTATCCCGAGAACCATCCCATCCTAAAAAACCGATACTAGAACCAGGAATATATATATAATACATGAAGATGTCACCAATTCCGCTACTGCCCATCCAATTCGGATGCACCTATTGCTGTTACGACGAGTTCCATGCCACCTCACGCCATTCCAGTCGTGTTCAATTAGGTCCAGCCCTTGTCCGTCGCACTTCTGGTTGCCTCCACCGTGTCTTAGATGCCACCAGCCCTTTGGTTTGTTTTTATGATGAGAATTGAGTGATTAATTATTATTATTATGTGTCTCAGTCATTTTTGTTGAGTATTGGTTGTGGTGTTGTGGTTGGGCCGAATAAGTGAGCTGAATGTGTTACAGTTAGTTTTGTAGAGCTAGCTTGTTTGAAATATTTATATGTATTTATGCTTAACATATCATATTAATTAATGGCAATGCAGATGACACAATCCAATGCTAAACGAACAATACAATAAATTGAAGATGATCACATCTCAAATGATCAAAGTACTGGTAAATCCAATCAACAAACTTTCACGAACCATCTTATTGTTACGACAGGTTCTTCAATTCCAATTATAAAAGAAAGTCAAGGTACATCTGAACCTCAAGCTCATAAAAAGTATAAGTCTGATGTATGGGAAACTTATAAGATATTAGTTGATTCAGAGGAAAATGAAACTGGTAGGGCAGCTTGTATATGGTGTAGGAAAGAATAATTGGCAAAAAGTGATCAAGGTACTTCGGGGTTATAAAAATACTTGAGAGAGACTTGTATGAAATTTCCACGCAAAAAAGAATTAATAGAAGATCACAAAGGTAAAGACAAGTCACAATCTTTGTTGTGTTTCACTAAATGTACTAGTTCAGAGGATAACAAATTAACTTGTTAGCAATTTGATCAACAACTAGTTAGGGAGGCTTTGGTGAAAATGATCATAAAAGATGAATTGCATTTTTTTCGTTGAGAGGGATGAGTTTAAAGAGTTTTGTGAAGTTAGTGTGCCTCAATTTAAAATTTTATGATGATTATAAAGATTTTAAATGAAGATGAATCAAAAGAAGATGATTTCTCTTCTACTGTGTTGAAGAAAAATGATGATTTATTTGATGGTAGTGATACTTATGTTGATGATTTTTTTTTTGTTGAATTGGAGAAAGAACAAGAAGTTGTAGCTTTCAAAGAGTTGGATAGGTACTTGGAGGACAAACTTGAAAAAAATAGAATTGATTTTGATCTTCTAAACTAGTGGAAGGTAAATGAGGTTAGGTGTCCTTCTTTGGCAAATGTAGGAAGGGATGTATTTGCTATCCAAGCATCTACTGTGGCCTACAAATCTACATTTAGCACTGTGGGGAGAACTTAAGAAAAATTTAGGAGTTCTTTAACACCTATTACTGGAGAAGTTCTCATATGTCTACGAGATTGGTTGAGAAGCTCAAACAAACCTATTAAAATTGAAGAATTTGGTCAAGACCTTGATGATAATGAATCAGGTTAGTATACAAATCTTGTAAATTTTTAATTCACTTTTACTTATTTTTATTCATTCAATTCAATAAAAATATGGTTTAATTACAATTTTCATAAGGGTCACAAGATCCAAATATTCTTCCAACTATAGTTGGCGAACTAAATTTGGAATGGGTTTATTAAATTTTATAAGGTAATATATTGTTTTTTTATTACTCTTTCATCTTAGAAATTTATGTCTACATGATTAACACGTTTTCATCTTTGGTTGTTATTCTACACTGTGGGAAGAAATGGGAGGAGTTGTAGAAGAGATAATTATTTGGGTTTGGATTTTCTTTGCTGTTATGGGACGGACCTTTGAAATGATTATTATCATGGTGTTATTAGTTGTATTTTTTTGTTATATTAAGCTGCCTTATTTTAGTAATTACTTAAGTAGTAATTGTTGTTACCAATATTTGTGGTAATCTTTAGCTATTCGTTAATATCTTAAGTAATTGTTTAAAAATTGTAATATTGCTATTATGGTTAACTTTCACTCGGCTGAACAAAGCCAACTTGTTACAAAACAATGAACCAAATTAAGCACACAACTTGTTCCCGTTCTATTTAACATTTCTATCCTTTTCTGCACATCAATGCTTTTGACAAGGAAATGGAACTCGTTTGCGGTATTCAGCCTATTTGACAAAACAAAATTGTCCCAATTTGAGTTTGAAAGATACATAACTAAGGAATGATAAATGGTACTACAAAAAGTTTCGACATGAACTAACTTGGCCAGTATGAAGAAAATAAATTTAAAAAAATGTATGAACTCTGTCCCGTCTCGGGACCGTTTTCTCCTACCCAAAATCCCCGATCTACGTCCCGTCCCGTCTCGATATTTTCAACCTATGAGATGGGTCTGGATCTTCAAAAAAAAATCTCCGAACTGTGGGAAGGGACTGGAGATTTGTAATCCCCATCCCATCCCGTCCCATGAGCACCCCTAGCATTTAGTGGTTTATAGGTTTTATTTAAAAAATAAAATAACAAAAAATTTATTTTTATTATTTTTTGATATTTCAAAGGTTATAACCTTTGAAAATATAATAATTATTAAATTTTTTACAAATTAAAATACAATATTTAGTTATACTAATCATTATATTTATATTATATAAATTCAATATAAACAATTTTATTGATAAATATTCTAATAATAATCAAAAAATAAATTAATAATCCAATAATAATAAGATAGATATAGATTCTCGGTTAGTGTAGCAGAGTCGGCCCTACAGTCTGAAATTAGGGCATTAAAAACAGGTTTAAATGTATGTAAAAATTAGAATATAAAAATAATCAAATACAGGTAGATTTAATGTTATTAGTTAATTTAGTATTAAGAAAATTCTCTCTGTGGAAACATGAAGATGAAATATAAATAATATTGAAGCTTATAAAAGAATTAAATGCATCAATACTTCATATATATAGGGAGGCAAACACACCAGCAGATAATCTTACTAGGATAGGCTCGGAAAAAGGAGAGATAGAATATGAGAAAGATACTATGCCGGAGAAACTAAAAGGCTTAGTGAGATTAGATAAGTTAGCTTTTCCTTATGTAAGATCTAGGAAGGGTAGAATGTGATTTATATCCCAAAATAAATATTAGATTAATTAATATTAATAGTAGGTAGAAGATAGGTTCTAAAGTAGGGGAACTCTTCGGAAATATGGGACGTATATGTGTTTGTTTATGTGTTTTCTTAGCAGTGCAGTGCTCCCCCTCAAGTTGCAAAAAATTCAGAATGGAGACATTGGGTTGCTTCATCGTGGACTGTGCTCATATATAGGACTGTCTTTTTCTTGCTTTATGTGTCAGTTTATGTAATGGTTATGTAATTGGATTATGGAGGCTGTAACAAGGTCATGTGTTAATTAATATGGTTGTTAGTGTATTAGGAAGTGGGTGTTTAGAATAGGAGCTGCTGCCCTCTCAAAGCTGGAAATTCCAGAAATTCCAGAAAATTCCAGATAAGATAGAAGATGGACCGAAGATTCTCAAGGATCTAATCATCAACTCAATTTGTTCAAGAGGAATCGAATTAAAAAGAAGCTGAAAAAGTTAAAGAGGAGTTAAAAGTCAGTGGAAATCAACAACAAATTTCAGGTATACATGTAAGAAAATATACTATGTTGGAATGTGGTTTTGGCTGCAGGAAATAGCTTAATCTCTAAAGCCAAACAAGGAGGAGCAAAGGAGAGAGATCTAATTTTCAAATTAGGAGTTAGTGAATGAAAGGAGCATTAAAGAGCTACACAGAGCAAATGTAATATACATGCCTGCAGCGAAATGAACAAATACAAGAAAGCAGCGTCAAGATTGTAGTATAGGGATGCTTGTGCAATAAATGTCCTCATACATAGGCTTTAACTAGACTGCACTTATGCTATCTTCAAATTAGTTAGGATTTGGACAATGGTGTAAGAGGGATAAAGGGTAGATTCTAGTTTGTAAAAATGGTATTCCTCCGCCAAAAGAGAGGGCTATTAATAAATAAACACCTTTAAAAAAAAGATAGATATAGATTAAAATATAATTTCAAACCTTAAAATGATTCAGAAGCAAAGAAAAATATATTACTATATAATAATTTTTTGTTTTTGAATTTTTTATTCTTTTAATAAATTTAAGTATATTTTTTTATGGAAAATAATTTATATAAATTATATTTGTCTAACTCATAATTTATTTTGTAATTAATATTTATATATAAATAAACAAATAAATAATTAAAATGAATATTTAAAATTATAATAAAAAATAATGTGATTTATTATTTATTATTATTATTTATTATTTATTATTTATTATTTATTTATATTTTATTATTTATTATTTATTATTTATTATTTAGGGATACTGGTTTAATTTAAATTAGATCCGTCTCACTAATTATTTATTTTCTAATTAGTATTTCTATAAAAATAAACTTTTAAATAATTAAAATGGAAATTTAAAATTATACTAAATAAAAATTAAAATGAGATTTAATTTATTATTAATGTATACCAGTTTAATAGTTTAAGTATTTAGAGGTTTTGCCGTTAGGAGTTTAGCGATTTATGTTTTTAGGTATTTAGTGGTTTATAGGTTTTATATAAAAAAATAAAATAACAAAAAAATTGTCTATAATTTATTAACATTTTCATAGGTTACAACCTTTGAAAATATAATAAAATTTATAATTTTTTGAAATGTGAATACAATATTTAGTTTTAATAAAATTAAAAATTATATATCATATAAATTCAATATAAACAATTTTATTGATAGATAATATAATAATGATCAAAAATTAAATTAATAAACTTTTAATAAAAAGATAGATATTAATTAAAAAATATTTATGAAACCCAAATTGATTCAAAATTATAGTAAAATATATTACTGGATAATAATTTTAAATTTTTAAATTTCTACTTCTTTTATAGCGTATATTTTTTTTATTAAAAATAAAGTAATTCAATTATATTTGTCGCACTCATACTTTATTTTGTAATACATATTTCAATAAAAATAAACTAATAAATAATTAAAATGAATATTTAAAATTATAATAAATAGAAATAAAAATTACATTTATTAATTATTAAGTAGTATATATCTGTTTAATTGTTTATGTATTTAGGCATTACGTGGTTTAGTAGTTTACTATTTAACTATGTATGCATTTAGTGGTTTATAGGTTTTATTTAAGAAAAAAAATAAAAAAAAAATTATTTTTATTATTTTTTGATATTTTCAAAGGTTATAACCTTTGAAATTATAATAATTTTTAAATTTTTTTCAAAAGTGAATAAATATTTATTTATAATAATCATAATAATTATATATCATATAAATTCAATATAAACAATTTTATTTATAGATATTCTAATAATTATTAAAAAATAAATTAAAAATCTATTATCAATAAGATTGATATTACATAAAATATAATATTAAAACCTAAAATGATTCAGAAGCAAAGCAAAATATATTACTTAATATTAATTATTTGTTTTTAAATTTTTATTCTTTTTATTAGCTTATCTATTTTTTGATGAAAAATAATTTTTATAAATTATATTTTTAACTCATAATTTATTTTATAATAAATATATATATATAAAGAAAAAACTATACAATCAAAATGAATCTTTTAAATTATAATGAAAACAAATAAATATGAGATTTATTAATTATTATTTAGGGTCAACCCGTTTAAACAATTATCTATATAGCGGTATCGGGATTTTGTAGTTTAGTGTTTTAAGTATTTAGGCATTTAATGATTTATAGGATTTATTTGAGCAAAGAAATAATAATAAAAAATATTTTTTTTGTTTTTTCACATGTTCAAAGGTTATTTCATTTGAAAATATAATAATTTTATAATTTTTTTCAAAAGTGAATACAATATTTAGTTATAATAATTATTAAATCTATATATCATATAAATTAAATATAAATATTTTTATTGATAAATATTCTAATAATGATCAAAAAATAAATTAATAATCTATTATTAATAAGTTAGATATCAATTAAAATATAATTACAAAACCTAAAATGATTCAGAAACAAAATAAAATATATTACTATATAATAATTTTTTGTTTTTAATTTTTCTCTCTTTTTAATAAGTTTATCTATATTTTTTTGTTGAAAAATAATTTATATAAATTATATTTGTCTAACTTATAATTTATTTTGTAATTAATATTTATATAAAAATAAACAAAATACATAATTAAAATGAATATTTAAAATTATAATGAAAAAAATAAAAATGAGATTTATTTAATATTAATTAGGATATACATTTTTAAAAAATGTATCTATTTAGGGTTTTCGAGATTTAAAAGTTATTGATTTAAGTATTTAGGCATTTAATGTTTTATAACTTTTATTTAAATAATGAAATAATAAAAAAATTATTTTTGATATTTTTTCAAATTTTCAAATGTCATAACATTTGAAAATATAATAATTTTTAAATTTTTTAAATATGTGAATACAATATTTAGTAATAATAGTAATTATTACTATATATAATATAAACTAAATATAGAGAATTTTATTGATAATATTATATCAATTACCAAAAAATAAATTAAGAAACTATTATTAATATGATAGATATAAATTAAAATATAATTTAAAAACCTAAAATGATTCAAAATCAAAGTAAATTTTATTACTAAATAATAATTTTTTTTTAGTTTTTGCATCATTTTATAAGCTTATATATTTTTTGTTAAAAATATATTATTTAAATTATATTTGTCACTAATAATTTATTTTGTAATTAATATTTCCATAAATTATTTAAATTATATTTAAGGTTTGAGAGTTTAAAGGTTTAGGTATTTAGATGCTTCGAGGTTAAGGAGTTAGAGATTTATGTATTTAGGCATTTATTGGTTTAGAAGTTTTATTTATACAATGATATAATACAAAATTTATTTTTGTTATTTTTTACATTTTTGAAGGTTATAACCTTTGAAAAAATAACAAAAAAAAAATTTTAGTAATTTTTTGTCATTTTCATAGGTTATAACCTTTGAAAATATAATAATATTTAAAATTTTTTTAAATGTGAGTACAATATTTACTTATAATAATTTTAAAAATTATATATCATATAAATTCAATATGAACAATTTTATTGATAGATATTATAATTATGATCAAAAATTAAATTAATAAACTATTAATAATAAGATAAATATTAATTAATAAATATTAACGAAAGCCAAATTGATTCAAAATTAAAGTAAAAAATATTACTGGATAATAATAATTAATTTTTAAAATTTTACTTATTTTTTTAGCGTATATATATTTTTTGATTAAAAATAAATTATTTAAATTATATTTGTCGCACTCATAATTTATTTTGTAATAAATATTTTTATAAAATATACTTATAAATAATTAAAATGAATATTTAAAATAATAATAAATTGAAATAAAAATTAGATTTCTTAATTATTAAGTAGTATATAGCAGTTTAATTGTTTATGTATTTAGGCATTACGGGCCTTAGGAGTTTACTGATTTTATAGTGTATGCATTTAGTGGTTTATAGTTTTTATTTAAAAATTAAAATACAAAATATTTAATTTTATTATTTTTATATATTTTCCAAGGTTATATCATTTGAAAATATAATAATTTTTAAATTTTTTTCAAATGTTAATTCAATATTTAGTTATAATAATCATTATATTTATATATCAGATAAATTCAATATAAACAATATTATTGATAAATATTCTAAATATGATCAAAAAATAAAGTAATAATTTATTATTAATAAGATAGATATCAATTAAAATATAATAAAAAAACCTAAAATGATTCATAAAAAATCAAAATATATTACTATATAATAATTTGTTGTTTTGAAATTTTTATTTCTTTTAAAAAGATTATCCATATTTTTTTGTTAAAAATTAATTTATATAAATTATATTTGTCTAACTCATAATTTATTTTTTAATTAATATTTATATAAAAATAAACAAATAAATAATTAAAATTATAATTAAAAAAATAATATTGAGATTTATTCTTTATTATTTTAGGTATACCAGTCTAATTTAAATTAGATCTATCTCACTAATAATTTATTTTGTAATTAATATTTCTATAAAAATAAACTGATAAATAATTTAAATAAAAATTTAAAATTATACTGAATAAATATTAAAATCCGTTTTATGAATTATTATTAATGTTTACCAGTTTAATGGTTTAAGTATTTAGAGGTTTTGTCATTTAGGAGTTTAGCGATTTATGTTTTTAGGTATTTAGTAGTTTATTGGTTTTATTTAAACAATGAAATAATAAAAAAAATATTTTTGATATTTTTCACATTTTCAAAGGTTATAACCTTTGAAAATATAATAATTTTAAATTTTTTTAAAAATGTGAATACAATATATAGTAATAATAATCATTATAATTATATATAATATAAACTAAATATAAACAATTTTATTGATAGATATGATATCAATTAATAAAAAATAAATTAATATGTTATTATTAATATGATAGATATAAATTAAAATATAATTAAAAAACCTAAAATAATTTAAAAAAATGTAAAATTTATTACTAAATAATAATTTTTGTTTTTTAGTTTTTGCTTCTTTTTATAAACTTATATTTTTTTTTGCTGAAAAATAAATTATTTAAATTATATTTGTATCTCTTATAATTTATTTTGTAATTAATATTTCAATATATTATTTAAATTATATTTAAGGTTTACGAGTTTAAAGGTTTAAGTATTTAGGGGCTTCGGGGTTTATAGTTTAGAGATTTATGTGTTTAGGCATTTAGTGGGTTATAAGTTTAATTTTAACAATGATATAACAAAAAATTTATTTTTGTTATTTTTTATCATTTTTGAAGGTTATAACCTTTGAAAATATAACACTTTTTAAATTTTTTTTATATGTGAATACAATATTTAGTTATGATAATATTAATAATTATATATCATGTAAATTCAATATAAACAATTATATTGATAGATATTATATTAATGATCAAAAAGTAAATTAATAAACTATTATTAATAATAATGATTTTATTTAAAATATATTTGCAAAATGTAAATTTATTAAAAATCAAAATAAAATATATTACTAAATAATAAATTTTTTGATGTTTTACTTCTTTTTATAAGTTTATATTTTTTTATTAATAGTAAATTATATTTGTCTTCCTCTTAATTTATTTTTAATTTATAATTCTATAAAAATAAACTAATAAATAATTAAAATGAATATTTAAAACTATAATGAATAAAAATAAATTAGAAATTTATTATTTATTATTCAGGATATACTAGTTTAATGGTTTAAGTATTTAGGTGTTTTGGGATTTAGTGATTTATGTGTTTAGGCCTTTAGTGATTTATAGTTTTAATTTAAAGAATGGAATAATAAAAAAATTAATTTTTTGATTTTTTTTTATTTTTGAAGGTTATAACATTTGAAAATATAATAATTTTTAATCTTTTTAAAATGTGAATATAATATTTAGTTTTAATAATCTTTATAATTATATTTAATGTAAACTTAATATAAATAATTTTATTAATACATATTATAATAATGATCAATAAAAAATTAATAAACTATTATTAATAAGAATGATATAAATTAAAATATAATTACAGAATCTAAAATGATTCAAAATCAAAATAAAATATATTACTAAATAATAAATTTTTGTTTTTAAAATTTTGCCTCTTTTTATAAGGATATATATTTTTTTTGATAAAAAATAAATTATTTAAATTAAATTTGTATCTAATAATTTATTTTGAAATTAATATTTCTATAAAAATAGACTGATAAATAATTAAAATAAAAATTTAAAATTATACTGAATAAAAATTAAAACGAGATTTATGAATTATTATTAATGTATACCAGTTTAATATTTTAAGTATTTAAAGGTTTTGTGGTTTATGACTTTAGCGATTTATGTTTTTAGGCACTTAGTGGTTTATAGGTTTTATTTAAACAATAAAATAACCAAAAAAAAATTTGTAATTTTTTTTTTATTTTCATAGGTTATGACCTTTGAAAATATAATAATATTTAAAATTTTTGAAATGTGAATACAATATTTAGTTATTTTAATATTAATAATTATATATCATATAAATTCAATATAAACAATTTTATCGATAGATAATATATAATGATCAAAAATTAAATTAATCAACTATTAATAATAAGATAGATATTAATTAAAAAATATTTACAATACCCAAATCGATTCAAGATTAAACTATAATATATTACTGTATAATAATTTTTAATTTTTGAATTTTTACTTCTTTTAAAACCATATATATATTTTTTGATTAAAAATAAATTATTTAAATTATATTTGTCGCACTCATAATTTATTTGTAATAAATATTTTATAAAAATAAATTAATAAATAATTAAAATCAATAAAATTGTTTATATTTAGTTTATATTTTATATAATTATAATGATTATTATTACTAAATATTGTATTCACATTTTTAAAAAAATTTAAAATAATTATATTTTCTATGGTTATGACCTTTGAAAATGTTAAAAAATATCAAATTTTTTTTTTTGTTATTTCATTGTTTAAATAAAACCTATAAACCAGTAAATGCCTAATAACATAAATTGCTAAACTCCTAAATGACAAAATCTTTAAATACTTATTCCATTAAACTGGTATAATCATAAATATCATTTTAATTTTTATTCAGTATAATTTTAAATTTTTATTTTAATTATTTATCAGTTTATTTTTATAGAAATATTAATTACAAAATAAATTATTAGTGAGATGGATCAAATTTAAATTAAAATAGTATCCCTAAATAATAATTAATAAATCTCATTTTTTTTCATTATAATTTTAAATATTCATTTTAATTATTTATTTGTTTATTTATATATAAATATTAATTACAAAATAAATTGAGCTAGACAAAAATAATTTATATAAATTATTTTTCATCAAAAAATTATAGATAAACTTTTTAAAAGAAAAAAAAATTTCAAAACAAGAAATTATTTTATAGTAATATATTTTGCATTGCTTCTGAATCATTTTAGGTTTTGTAATTATATTTTAATTGATATCTACCTTATTAATAATAGATTATTAATTTATTTTTTGATCATTATTAGAATATTTATCAATAAAATTGGTTATATTGAATTTACATGATATATAATTATTATGATTATTATAACTAAATATTATATTTACATTTGAAAATAATTTAAAAATTATTATATTTTTATAGTTTATCATCTTTGAAAATGAGATAAAATCACAAAAATAAATTTTTTGTTATTTTATTGTTTATATAAAACCTATAAACTACTAAATACCTAAACACTTAAATCATTAAACTCCTAAACCCCAAAACTCCTTAAATACGTAAACATTTAAACCATCTTTAAAGATTTAAGTATTTATAAATAATATATAAATATCTATCAATAAATAATAATTTATTAATTTATTTTTTGATCCTTATTATATTTATATTTAGTTTATTAATATCTATCAATAAAATTGTTTATTTTTAATTTACATAATATATAATTATAAAGTTTATTATAACTAAATATTGTATTCACATTTGAAAAAATTTAAAAATTATTTTATTTATAAAGGTTATAACCTTCAAAATTGATAAAAAATTTGACAAATAATTTTTTGGTTATTTCATTATTTAAATAAAACATATAAACTACTAAATGCCTAAACATTTAAATCTCTAGACTCCTAAACCCCAAAACCCCCTAAATACTTAAACCATTAAACCTATATAACCTAAATAATAAATAATAAACTCATTTTTATTTGTATTCATTATAATATTAAATATTCATTTTAATTATTTTTTATTTTATTTTTATAGAAATATTAATTACAAAATAAATAATGAGTGAGACATATATAATATATATAAATTATTTTTTATGAAAAAAATATAAGCTTATAAAAATAAACAAAATTTCAAAAATTTAAAAGTTTATAGAGTAATCTAATTTACTTTGATTTTGAATTATTTTGGGTTCTACAAATATATTTTAATTAATATATGTCTTATTAATAATAATTTATTAATTTATTTTTGAATCATCAAAATATTATATATTAATAAAATTTTTTATATTGAATTTACATCAAATATAATTATTAAGATTATTATAACTAAGTATTGTATTCATATTTTAGAACTATTAAAAAATTATTATATTTTCAAAGGTTATAACCTTTGTAAATCTCGAAAATTCATAAAATTTTTTTTTTGGTATTTCATTGATTAAATAAAACCTATAAATCAATAAATAAAATCTAAATGTGTAAACATATAAATAAATATACTCATTAACCCCAAAACCACAATAAACTTAAACTATTAAATAGGTATACCATAAATAATAAATCATAAATCTCATTTTTATTAGTATTCATTATAATTTTATATATACATTTTTATTATTTATTAGTTTATTTTTATAGAAATATAAATTAAAAAATAAATTAATAGTTAGACAAATATAATTTAAATAATATATTTTTCATCAAAAAATATATAAGCTTATAAATGGATACAAAAATTTAAAAATTTAAAATTAATAGTTAGTAAAATATTTCAATTTGATTTTGAATCATTTTAGGTTTTGTAAATATATTTTAAACAATATTTATCTTATTAATAATTGTTTATTAATCTTTTGTATGATCATTATTATAATATTTATCAATATAATTATTTATATTGAATTTACATGATATATAATTATTAAGATTATCATAACTAAATATAGTAATCACATTTAAAAAAAAAATTAAAAATGTTATAGTTTCAAAGATTATATTAAATTTTTTGTTATTTTATTTTTTAAATAAAACCTATAAACCACTAAATGCTAGGGGTGGTCATGGGATAGGACGCGATTGGAATTACAAATCTCCAGTCCATTCCCATAGTTCGGATATTTTTTTTTGAAGAACCAAAGCCGTCCCATAGGTTGAAAATATCGGGATGGGAGGGGATGGAAATCATGAATTTTGGGTAGGAGAAAATGGTTCCGGGACAGAACGGAGTTCGAACATTTTTTTTCAATTTATTTTCTTCAAACTGGCCAAGTTAGTTCATGTCGAAACCTTTTGTTGTACCATTTATTATTCCTTAGTTATGTATCTTTCAAACTCAAATTGGGCCAATTTTGTTTTGTCAAATAGGCTGAATACCGCAAATGAGTTTCATTATCTTGTCAAAAGCCTTGGTGTGCAGAAAAGGATATAAATGTTAAATAGAACGGGACCGAGTTATGTCCTTAATTTGGTTCTTTGTTTTTTCACAAGTTGGCTTTGTTCAGCCGAGTTAAAGTTAACCATAATAGTAATACTACATTTTTTAAACAATTACTTAAGATATAAAGGAATAGCTAAAGATTACCACAAACTTTGGTAGCATCAATTACTACTTAAGTAATTGCTAAAATTAGGTTGCTTAATATAACAAAAAAAATACAACTAATAACAACCATGATAATAATCAATTCAAAAATCCATCCTGAAACAACAACGAAAATCTAAACCCAATTAATTATCTCTTCTACAAATCCTCCCTTTTCTTCCTCGACTGTAGAAGGACAACCAAAGATGAAAACGTGTTAATAATGTAGACATAAATTTCTAAGCTGAAAGAGTAATAAAAAACCAAAATATTACCTTATAAAATTTAATACACCCATTCGAAATTTAGTTGGCCAACTATGGTTGGAAGAATATTTGGACCTTTAGACCCCTCTGAAAATTGTAATTGAACATTATTTTTATTAAATTGAATGAATAAAATAAGTAAAAGTGAAATTAAAATTTACAAGATTTGTATACTAACATGATTCATTATCATCAAGGTATTAAACAAATTCTTCAATTTCAATAGGTTTGTTTGAGATTCTCAACCAATCTTGTAGATATATGAGAACTTCAGTTGTAATAGGTTTTAAAGAACTCCTAAATTTTTATTAAGTTCTCCTCCTAGGGCTAAATGTAGATTTGTAGGCCACAGTAGATGCTATGATAGCTAATACATTCCTTCCTACATTTGCCAAAGAAGGACACCTAACCTCATTTACCTTCTACTAGTTAGAAGATCAAAATCAATTCTATTTTTTTCAAGTTTTTCCTCCAAGTACCTATCCAACTCTTCCAAAGCTGCAACATCTTGTTCTTTCTCCAATTCAATAAAAAAAATCATCAACATCAGTATCACTACAATCAAAGATATCATCATTTTTCTTCAACACAGTAGAAGAGAAATCATCTTCTTTTGATTCATCTTCATTTAAATCTTTATAATCATCCATCATCTCATTTAAAGCATTTATAACCTTTTTAACCAAATTTTTAGACAATTCCTCACCATAATGCTAAGTGTACTTAGCATTGAGATATTTGAGCTTATATCTAGGATCCAACACTACTGCTACAAAAAGCATAATATTTGTTGACTAAAGAGAACCCAATATTTGTTGAATTTATGCCTCATTTTCATACCCATTTCAGACACCATTGTATCTCTAGAATTTTCACAAAGCTCAATTTTTTTTCAAAATTTGAATAATCTCAGGAAAATATTATGAGCGAGAAAATTTACTAGCTGCCCTACCAGTTTCATTTCCCTCTGAATTAACTAATATCTCATAAGTTTCCCAAACAGCAGACTTATACCATTTATGAGCTTGAGGTTCAGATATACCTTGATTTTCTTTACAATTGGAATTGAAGAACTTGCCATAACAATAGGAGGGTTCGTGAAAAAATGATGATTGGATTTAGCAGTACTTTGATCATTTGAGATGTGATCATCTTCAATTTATTATATTTTTCGTTTACCGCTGGATTGTGCCATCTGCATTGCCATTAATTAATATGATATGTTAAGCATAAATAAATATAAATATTTCAAACAATCAAGCTCTACAAAACTGACTGTAACACATTCGGCCAACTCATTCGGCCCAACCACAACACCACAACCAATACTCAACAAAACTAACTGAGACACAAAATAATAATAATTAATCACTCAATTCTCGTCAGAAAAACAAACCAAAAGGCTGGTGGAATCTTAGACATGGTGGAGGCAACCAAAAGTGCGATGGACAAGGGCTGGACCTAACTGAACAAGGCTGGAATGTTGTGAGGTGGCATGGAACTCTTCGGAACAGCAATAGGTGCGTCGGAATTGGATGGGCAGTAGCGAAATTGGCGGCATCTTCATGTTATATATATATATATATATATATATATATTCTTGGTTCTAGTATAGGTTTTTTAGGACGGGATGATTCTCGGGAGGGATATTGCTTAAGATCTGGAACCATCCCAAAAGAAAAAATACGTGACAGAACGAGACGCGAAAAGTCAAAGTCAACAGATTTTCTAAATTTTGATTTAATCGGGACAAGGCTTAAGGGTCGGGTCGCGAATCTCCGAGTCCCAAGAGCAGCCCTACTAAATGCATATAAAGTTAAATCAGTAAACTCTTAAACCTCATAATGCCTAAATACATAAACAATTAAACCACTAAATACTACTTAATAATTAATAAATCTAATTTTTATTGCTATTTATTATATTTTTAAATATTTATTTTAATTATTTATTAGTGTATTTATTTAGAAAAATTTATTACGAAATAAATTATGAGTGGGACAAATATAATTTAAATAATATATTATTTATCTAAAAAAAATATACACTTATAAAAGAAGCATATATTTAAAAATTAAAAATTATTATCAACTAATATAAGTTACTTTAATTTTGAATCAATTTGGGTTTTGTAAATATTTTTAATTAATATCAATCTTAATATTAATAGTTTATAAATTTAATTTTTGATCATTATTATAATATCTATCAATAAAATTATTTATATTAAATTTATATGATTTAAAATAATTAATATTATTATAACCAAATTTGTATTAAAATTTCAAAAAAATTTAAATATTATTATATTTTTAAATGTTATAACCTATAAAAATGATAAAAAATTATTGAAATTTTGTTTGTCATTTTATTTTTGTAAATAAATCCTATAAACCACTAAAAGCCTAAAAACATAAATCGCTAAACTCCTAACGACAAAACCTCTAAATACTTAAATCATTAAACTGGTATAAATTGATAATAAATCATAAATCTCATTTTAATTTTTATTCTGTATAATTTTAAATTTTTATTTTAATTATTTATCAATTTATTTTATAGAAATATTAATTACAAAATAAATTATTAGTGAGACAGATCTAATTTAAATTAAACTGGCATCCCTAAATAATAAATAATAAATCTCATTTTTTTTCATTATAATTTTAAATTTTCATTTTAATTATTTATTTGTTTATTTATATATAAATATTAATTACAAAATAAATTGAGTTAGACAAATATAATTTATTTAAATTATTTTTCATCAAAAAATTATTGATAAACATTTTAAAAGAAAAAAAAATTCAAAACAAAAAATTATTATATAGTAATATATTTTGCTTTTCTTCTGAATCATTTTAGGTTTTGTAATTATATTTTAATTGATAACTATCTTTTTAATAATAAATTATTAATTCATTTTTTGATCATTATTAAAATATTTATCAATAAAACTTTTATATTGAATTTATATGATATATAATTATAATTATTATTATAATTAAATATTGTATTCACATTTAAAAAAAATTTAAAAATTATTATATTTTAAAAGGTTATAAACTTTCAAAATATCAAAAAATAATAATAATAAATTTTTTATTATTTTATTTGTTAAATAAAACGTATAAACCACTAAATGCATACACAGTTAAATCAGTAAACTTCTAAACCTCATAATGCCTAAATACATAAACCATTAACCCGCTATATACTACTTAATAATTAATAAATCTAATTTTTATTTCTATTTATTATAATTTTAAATATTCATTTAATTATTTATTAGTTTATTTTTATAGAAATATTTATTACAAATTAAATTATGAGTGCGACATATATATTTTAATTAATTTATTTTTAATCAAAAAATATATATGTTTATAAAAGAATTAAAAATTTAAAAATTAAAAATTATTATCCAGTAATAGTTTTTACTTTAATTTTGAAACAATTTGGGTTTTGTAAATATTTTTTAATTAATATCAATCTTTTTATTAATAGTTTATTAATTTAAATTTTGATCATTATTATATTTCTATCAATAAAATTGTTTATATTGAATTTATATGATATATATTTATTAATATTATTATAACAAAATATTGTATTCACATTTCAAAAAAATTTAAATATTATTATTTTTTCAATGGTTATAACCTATGAAAATTAGAAATAATTACAAATTTTTTTTTGTTATTTTATTGTTTAAATAAAACCTATAAACCACTAAATGCCTAAAAAGATAAATTGCAAAACTCCTAAACGACAAAACCTCTAAATACTAAAACCATTAAACATGTGTACGTTAATAAAAAATCATAAATCTCAATTTAATTTTTATTAAGTATAATTTTAAATTTTTATTATATTTTTTATAAATTTGTTTTTATAGAAATATTAATTACAAAATAAATTATTAGTGAGACAAATCTAATTTAAATAATTTATTTTTCATCAAAAAAAATATATATCCTTATAAAAAGAGAAAAAATTTTAAAAACAAAAATTTATTATTTACTAATATATTTTATTTTTATTTTGAATCATTTTAGATTTTACAATTATATTTTAATTTATAGCATTCTTATTAATAATAGTTTATAATTTTTTATTGATCATTATTATAATATCTATTAAAAAATTTATTTATATTTATTTTTCATTATATATAATTATTAAGATTATTATTACTGAATATTATATTCACATTTAAAAAATTTAAAATTTATATATTTTCAAAGGTTATAACCTTCAAAAATTAAAAAAAATCAAAAAATTAAATTTTTTATTTTTTCATTCTTAAAAAAAAACTATAAATCACTTAAGGGCTAAACACTTAAATCACTAAACCCCAAAACACCTAAATACTTAAACCATTAAACTAGTATATCTTGAATAATAAATAAAAAATCTCTATTTTATTTGTATTCATTATAATTCTAAATATTCATTTTAATTAATATTTTGTAATTATATCCATCTCACTAATAATTTATTTTGTAATTAATATTTCAATAAAAATAAACATATAAATAATTAAAATGAATTTTAAAATTATAATGAATACTAATAAAAATGAGATTTATTATTTAGAGTATACTAATTTAAAGGCTTATGTATTTATGGGCTTCGGGGTTTAGGAGTTTAGTCATTAAGAATTTAGCTATTTTGTGGTTTATAGATTTTATTTAAAAAACTAATAACAAAAAATTTATTTTTTTATTTTTTCTCATTTTCAAAGGTTATAACCTTTGAAAACTTAATAATTTTTAAATTTTTTTAAAATATGAAAATATTTATTTTGTTATAATAATCTAAATAATTATATATTATGTAAATTTAATATAAATAATTTTTTTTATAGATATTATAATGACAATAATAAAATAAATTAATAAACTATTATTAATAAGATAGATATTAAATAAAATTTATTTTCAAAACCTAAAATGATTCAAAATCAAAGTAAAATATATTAATAAGATAAATATTAAATAAACTATTATTAATAAGATAAAATATACAGGTTTAAAAGATTATATTTTTATGAGTTTTGGGATTTAAGAATTTAGTGATTTAAGTGTTTAGGCATTTAGTAGTTTATCGGTTTTATTTAAAAATAAAAAAAAAATTTATTTGTTCTCATTTTTGAAGGATATAACCTTTGAAACTATAACAATTTTTTAAATTTTTTTTAAATGTGAATACTATATTTAGTTATGATAATCTTAATAATTATATATCATGTAAATTCAATATAAACAATTATATTGATATATATTATAATAATGATCATACAAAAGATTAATAAACAATTATTAATAAGATATATATTATTTAAAATATATTTACAAAACCTAAAATGATTCAAAATTAAAGTGAAATATTTTACTAAATATTAATTTTAAATTTTTAAATTTTTGTATCCATTTATAAGCATATATATTTTTTGATGAAAAATAAATTATTTAAATTATATTAGTCTTGCTATTAATTTATTTTTTAATTTATATTTCTATAAAAATAAACTAATAAATAATAAAAATGTATATATAAAATTATAATGAATACTAATAAAAATGAGATTTATTATTTATTATTTAAGGTATACCTATTTAATAGTTTAAGTTTATTTTGGTTTTGGGGTTAATGAGTTTATTTATTTATATGTTTACACATTTAGGTTATATTTTATGATTTATAGGTTTTATTCAATCAATGAAATAACAAAAAATTTATTTTTATGAATTTTCGTGATTTTCAAAGGTTATAACCTTTGAAAATATAATAATTTTTTAATAGTTCTAAAATATGAATACAATACTTAGTTATAATAATCTTAATAATTATATTTGATGTAAATTCAATATAAAAAATTTTATTAGTATATATTATTTTGATGATCAAAAAATAAATTAATAAACTATTATTAATAAGACAGATATTAATTAAAATATATTTGCAGAACCCAAAATAATTCAAAATCAAAGTAAATTAGATTACTAAATAAACTTTTAAATTTTTGAAATTTTGTTTATTTTTATAAGCTTATATTTTTTTTCATAAAAAATAATTTATATATATTATATATGTCTCACTCATTATTTATTTTGTAATTAATATTTCTATAAAAATAAAATAAAAAATAATTAAAATGAATATTTAATATTATAATGAATACAAATAAAAATGAGTTTATTATTTATTATTTAGGTTATATAGGTTTAATGGTTTAAGTATTTAGGGGGTTTTGGGGTTTAGGAGTCTAGAGATTTAAATGTTTAGGCATTTAGTGATCTATAAGTTTTATTTAAATAATAAAATAATAAAAAAATTATTTCATGATTTTTTATCATTTTTGAAGGTTATAACCTTTGAAAATATAATAATTTTTAATTTTTTTTTCAAATTTAAATATAATATTTAGTTATAATAATCTTAATAATTATAAGACATTTAAATTAAATATAAGTAATTTTATTCTTAGATATTATAAAATTGATCAAATAATAAATTAATAAACTATTAATAATAAGATTGATCACAATTAAAATATAATTGCAAAACCTATATATAATGATTCAAAATCAAAGTAAAATATATTACTAAATAATAATTTTTTGGTTTTAAATTTTTACTTCTTTATATAAGCTTTTTTTTATTAAAAGTAAATTATTAACATTATATTTGTCTTACTCATTATTTATTTTTTGATTGATATTTATATAAAAATAAACTAATAAATTATTAAAATGAATATTTAAAATTATAATGAATACAGATTAAAATGAGATTTATGATTTATTATATGTGGTATATCGGTTTAATGGTTTGATTATTTAGTAGTTTTGTCGTTTAGGAGTTTATCAATTTATGTTTTTAGGTATTTAGTGGTTTATAGGTTTTATTTATAAAATAAAAATAAAAATTTTTTTTTTAGATTTTTTCTGATTTTCTAAGGTTATAACCTTTAAAAATAAAATAATTTTTAAAATTTTTTGAAATGTGAATACTTTGTATAATTATATTAATCTTATAAATTATATATCATTTAAATTCAATTTAAACAATTTTAATGATAGATATTATAATAATGATCAAAAATTAAATTAATAAACTATTATTAATAATATAAATATTAATTAAAATATATTTACATAACACAAAATGATTCAAAATCAAATCAAAATATATTACTAAATAATAATATTTAATTTTTAAATTTTTTCTTCTTTTTATAAGCTTATATTTTTTTTATGAAAAATAAATTATTTAAATAATATTTGTCTCACTCGAAATTTATTTTGTAATTAATTTTTCTAAAAAATTAAACTATAAATATTAAAATGAATATTTAAAATTATAATAAATAGAAATAAAAATGAGATTTATTATTTATTAAGTAGTATATTGATGTTAAAATCTTTATGTATTTAGGGGTTTCGGGGTTTCGGGGTTTATGAGCTTACTAATTTAAGTAATAAGCATTTAAGGGTCTATAGGTCTTATTTAAAAAATAAAATAACAAATTTTTATGATTATTATTTCTCATTTTTTAAGATTATAACCTTTGAAAATATAATAATTTTTAAATTTTTTTCAAAAGTGAATACAATATTTATTTATAATAATCATAATAATTATATATCATATAAATTCAATATGAATAATTTTATTGATAGATATTCTAATAATTATCAAAAAATAAATTAAAAATCTATTATGAATAAGATTGATATTACTTAAAATATAATATCAAAACCTAAAATGATTCAAAAGAAAAGTAAAATATATTACTAAATAATAATCATTTATTTTTAAATTTTTATTCTTTTTATAAGCTTATCAATTTTTTGATGAAAAATAATTTTCATAAATTATATTTTTAACTAATAATTTATTTTATAATAAATACATATATAAAAATAAAAAACTAAACAATCAAAATGAAATTTATTAATTATTATTTAGGGTATACCGATTTAAAAGATTATCTATATACAGGTATTGAGATTTTGTAATTTTGTGATTTAAATGCTTAGGCATTTAGTGGTGTATTGGTTTTATTTAAACAATAGAATAACAAAAAATATATATAATTTTTTATTTTTTCACATTTTCAAAGGTTATAACATTTGAAAATATAATAATTTTAATATTTTTTTCAAAAGTGAATACAATATTTATTTATAATAATCACTATGTTTATATATCATATAAATTAAATATAAACATTTTTATTGATAAATATTCTAATAATGATGAAAAAATAACTTAATAATCTATTATTAATAAGATAAATATCAATTAAAATATAATTACAAAACCTAAAATAATTCAGAAGCAAAGCAAAATATATTACCATATGATAATTTTTTGTTTTGAATTTTTTTTTCTTTTAAAAAGTTTTTCTATAATTTTTTGATAAAAAATAATTTAAATAAATTATATTTGTGTAACTCAAAAATTATTTTGTAATTAATATTTATATAAAAATAAACAAATAAATAATTAAAATGAATATTTAAAATTATAATTAAAAATAATGAGATTTATTATTTATTATTTAGGGTATACCGGTCTAATTTAAATTAGATCTGTATCACTAATAATATATTTTGTAATTCATATTTCTATAAAAATAAACTGAAAATTATTTAAAATAAAAATTTAAAATTATACTGAATAAAACTTAAAATGATATTTATGATTTATTATTAATGTATACTAGTTTAATGGTTTAAGTATTTAGAGGTTTTATCTTTTTAGGAGTTTAGCGATTTAGGTTTTTAGGAATTTAGTGGTTTATTGGTTTAATTTAATCAATAAAATAAGCAAAAAAAAATTTGCAATTTTTTATCATTTTCATTGGTTATAACCTTTGAAAATATTATAATATTTAAAATATTTCTGAAATGCAAATACAATATTTAGTTATAATAATATTAATAATTATATATCATATAAATTCAATATAAACAATTTTATTGATAGATAATATAATGATGATCAAAATTTAAATTAATAAACTAATAATAAATAGAGTGATATTAATTAAAAAATATTTACAAAACCCAAATTGATTCAAAACTAAAGTAAAATATATTACTGGATAATAATTTTTAATTTTTAAATCTTTACTTCTTTTATAAGCGTATATATATATATTTTTTGATTAAAAATAAATTATTTAAATTATATTTGTCGCACTCATAATTTATTTTATAATAAATATTTCTATAAAAATAAACTAATAAATAATTAAAATGAATATATAAACTATATTAAATAGAAATTAAAATTAGATTTATTTATTATTATGTATTATAGTGCAGTTTAATGGTTTATGTATTTAGGTATTACGGGGTTTTGGTGTTTACTGATTTAATTGTGGCATTTAGTTGTTTATAGGTTTTATTTAATAAATTAAAATAAGAAAACATTTATTTTTATTATTTTTTGATAATTTCAAAAGTTATAACCTTTTAAAATATAATAATTTTTGAATTTTTTTCAAAAGTGAATTCAATATTTAGTTATAATAATCATTAAATTTATATATCATATTTCAACAAAAACAATTTTAGTGATAAATATTCTAATAATGATCAAAAAATAAATTAATAATCTATTATTAATAAGATAGATATCAATTAAAATATAATTACAAAACATAAAATGATTCATAAGCAAAGCAAAATATATTACAATATAATAATTTTTTGTTTTGAAATTTTTTTTATTTAAAATGTTTATCTGTTTTTTTTTGATTAAAAATAATTTACATAAATTATATTTTCTAACTCATAATTTATTTTTTAATTAATATTTATATAAAAATAAAAACTTAATAATTAAAATGAATATTAAAAATTATAATGAAACAAAATGAGATTTATTATTTATTATTTAGGGTATACCGGTTTAATTAAAGTTATATCTGTCTCACTAATAAATTTATTTGTAATTAATATTTCTAATAAAATAAACTGATAAATAATTAAAATAAAAATTTAAAATAATACTGAATAAAAATTTAAATGAGATTAATGATTTATTATTAATGTATACCATTTTAATGGTTTAAGTATTTAGATATTTTGTCATTTGAAAATTTAGTGATTTATGTTTTTAGGCATTTAGTGGTTTATACGTTTTATTTAAATAATAAAATAATAAAAAAAATTTATAATTTTTTCTCATTTACATAAGTTATAACATTTGAAAATATCATAATATTTAAAATTTGTTTAAATTTAAATATAATATTTACTTATAATAATATTAAAACTTATATATCATATAAATTCAATATAAACAATTTTATTGATATATATTATAATAATGATCAAAAATTAAATTAATAAACTATTAATAAAAAGATAGAAATTAATTAAAAAATATTTACAAAATTTAAATTGATTCAAAATTAAAGTAAAATATATTACTGGATAATAATTTTAAATTTTTAAATTTTTAAATTTTTACTTCTTTTATATGCATATATATATATATTAGTTTCATTAAAAATAAATTTTTTAAATTATATTTGTCGCACTAAAAATTTATTTTGTAATAAATATTTCTAAAAAAATAAACTAATAAATAATTAAAATGAATATTTAAAATAATAATAAATTGAAATAAAAATTCAATTTATTAATTAGTACGTAGTATATAACGGTTTAATGGTTTATGTATTTAGGCATTACGGGGTTTAGAAGTTCACTAATATAACTGTGTATGGATTTAGTGGTTTATAAGTTTTATTTAAAAAATAAAATAATAAAAAATTTATTTTTATTATTTTTTCATATTTCCAAAGGTTATAACGTTTGAAAATATAATAATTTTTAAATTTTTTTCAAAAGTTAATTCAATATTTAGTAATAATAATCTTTATATTTATATAACATATAAATTCAATATAAACAATTTTAATTGTTAAATATTCTAATAATGATCAAAAAATAAATTAATAAATAATTATTAATAAGATAGATATAAATTAAAATATAATTACAAAATCTAAAATGATTTAGATTCAGAGAAAAATATATTA
Source organism: Sapria himalayana (assembly GCA_029783825.1). Taxonomy (NCBI): domain Eukaryota; kingdom Viridiplantae; phylum Streptophyta; class Magnoliopsida; order Malpighiales; family Rafflesiaceae; genus Sapria; species Sapria himalayana. The sequence continues at coordinate 79,306 of JAREIK010010306.1, read as the reverse complement.
CTATATAATAAATTTTAGTTTTTAAATTTTTTATGCTTTTTATAAGTTAATCTATATTTTTCGATGAAAAATAATTTATATAAATTATATTTGTCTAAATCATAATTTATTTTGTAATTAATATTTATATAAAAATAAACAAATAAATAATTAAAATGAATATTTTAAATTATAATGAAAAAAAGAATAGAGATTTATAATTTATTATTTAGGGTATACTAGTTTAATAGGATTATCTTTTTAGCGTTTTAGAGATTTAGGAGTTATTGACTTAAGTGTTTAGGTATTTTGTGGTTTATAGGATTTATTTAAACAATGAGATAACAAAAAAAATATTTTTGATATTTTCTCACAATTTCAAATGTTATAACCTTTAAAAATATAATAATTTTAAAATTTTTTAAAAATGTGAATACAATATTTTGTAATAATAATTATATATAATCTAAACAAAATATAATGAATTTTATTGATAGATATTAAATCAATATCAAAAAATAAATTAATATGTTATTATTAATATGATACATATAAATTAAAATATAATTGCAAAACCTAATATTATTAAAAATCAAACTAAAATTTATTACTAAATAATAATTTTTTTTTATTTATTGCTTCTTTTTATAAGCTTATATTTTTTTGATGAATAATAAATTATTTAAATTAAATTTGTATCACTCTTAATTTATTTTGTAATTAATATTTTAATAAATTATTTAACTTCTAATTAAGGTTTACAAGTTTAAAAGTTTAAGTATTTATGGACTTTTGTGTTAAGGAGTTTAGAGATTTAAGTGTTTAGGGATTTAGTGGTTTATAACTTTTATTTAAACATTGATATAACATAAAATTTATTTTTTTTATTTTTTCTAATTTTTTAAGGTTATATCCTTTGAAAATATAATTATTTTTAAATTTTTTTCAAATTTAAATATAATATTTATTTATAAATATCTTCATAAATATAAGTCATTTAAATTCAATATAAATAATTACATTGCTAGATATTATAATAATGATTCAAAAAATAAATTAATAAACTATTATTAAAAAAATAATTATTATTTAAAAAGTATTTGCAAAATCAAAATTTATTCAAATCAATGTAAAATATATTACTAAATAATAATTTTTTTTAATGTTTTGCTTTTTTTATAAGTTTATATTTTTGTTTTTAAAAATAAATTATTTAAATTATATTTGTCTTACTCATAATTTATGTTGTAATTTATAATTCTATAATAATAAACTAATAAATAATTAAAATGAAAATTTAAAATTATAATGAATACAAATAAAATTGAGATTTATTATTTATTATTCAGGATATAATGGTTTAATGGTTAAAGTATTTAGGTGTTTTGTGGTTTAGGAGTTTAGTGATTTAATTGTTTAGACCTTTAGTGATTTATTGTTTTTATATAAAGAATGAAAAAACAAAAAAATTAATTTTTTGAATTTTTTTAATTTTTGAAGGTTATAACCTTTGAAAATATAATAATTTTTAATTTTTTTAAAATGTGAATATAATATTTAGTTATAATTATCTTAATAATTATATATAATGTAAACTCAATATAAATAATTTTATTGATAGATATTATAAAAATGATCAATAAATAAAGTAATAAACTAGTATTTAAAAAAATGATATTAATTAAAATATAATTGTAAAATGTAAAATGATTCAAAATCAAAATAAGATATATTACTAAATAATAATTATTTATTTTTAAAAATTTGCATTTTTTTATCAGCATTTTATTTAATGAAAAATAAATTATTTAAACTATATATGTCCCACTAATAATTTATTTTGTAATTAATATTTCTATAAAAATAAACTGATAAATAATAAAAATGAATATTTAATATTATAATGAATACTAATAAAATTAGATTTATGATTTATTATTTGGACTATACTAATTAAATGTTTTAAATATTTATGGGCTTTGGGGTTTAGGAGTTTAGTCATTTTAGAATTTAGTCATTGAGTGGTTTATAGGTTTTATATAAAAAATAAAATAACAAAAAATTTATTTTTGTTTTTTTTTCTCATTTTTGAAGGTTATAACCTTTGAAAATATAATAATTTTTAATTTTTTTTTGAAAAGTGAATCAAATATGAAGTTATAATAATCATCATAATTATATATAATATAAATTCAATATAAACTATTTTATTGATATTTATTATAATAATGATCATAAAAAAGTAATAATCAATTATTAGTAAGATACTATTGTTTAAAATATATTAGCAAAACCTAAAATGACCCAAAATCAAAGTGAAATTTTTTACTAAATATTAATTTTAAATTTTTAAATTTTTGTATCTATTTATAAGCCTATATATTTTTTTATGAAAAATAAATTATTTAAATTATATTTGTCTCACTAATAATTTATTTTTTAATTTATATTTCTATAAAATTAAATTAATAAATAATTAAACTGTATATTTAAAATTATAATGAATACTAATAAAAATGAGATTTATTATTTATTATTTAGGGTATAACTATTTAATTGTTTAAGATTTTTTGTGGTTTTGGGGTTAAGAAGTTTATTGATTTATATGTTTACACATTTTCATGTTTATAAGTTTTATTTAATCAATGAAATAACAAAAAATCTATTTTTATGAATTTTTATGATTTTCAAAGGTTATGACCTTTGAAAATATAATAATTTTATAATAGTTCTAAAATATTAATACAATACTTAGTTATAATAATCTTAATAATTATATTTGTTGTAGATTCAATATAAAAAAATGTATTAATATATATTATAAAAATGATCAAAAAATAAATTAATAAACTATTATTAATAAGATAGATATTAATTAAAATATATTTGCAGATCCCAAAATAATTCAAAATCAAAGTAAATTATATTACAAAATAAAATTTTAAATTTTTGAAATTTTGTTTATTTTTATAAGCTTATTTTTTTTTTCATAAAAAATAATTTATTTAAATTATATCTTTCTCACTCATTATTTATTTTGTAATTAATATTTCTATAAAAATAAACTAAAAAATAAATAAATTGAATATTTAAAATTATAATGAATACAAATAAAAATGAGATTTATTATTTATTATTTAGGTTATATAGGTTTAATGGTTTAAGTATTTAGGGGGTTTTGGGGTTTAGGAGTCTAGAGATTTAAATGTTTAGGCATTTAGTGGTTTATAAGTTTTATTTAAATAATAAAATAATAAAAAATTATTTTTGTGTTTTTTTATAATTTTTGAAGGTTATAATCTTTGTAAATATAATAATTTTAAAATTTTTTTCAAATGTAAATATAATATTTAGTTATAATAACTTAATAATTATAAGGCATTTTAATTGAATAAAAGTAATTTTATTGTTCGATATTGTAAAACTGATCAAATAATAAATTAATAAACTATTATTAATAAGATTGATCGCAATTAAAATATAATTGCGAAACCTATATATGATGTTTCAAAATCAAAGTAAAATAAATTACTAAATAATAATTTTTTGTTTTTAAATTTTTACTTCTTTATATAAGGTTTTTTTGATTAAATATAAATTATTAAAATTATATTTGTGTCACTCATTATTTATTTTGTGATTGATATTTCTATAAAAATAAACTAATAAATAATTAAAATGAATATTTAAAATTATAATGAATACAAATTAAAATGAGATTTATGATTTATTATATATGATATACCGGTTTAATGGTTTGATTATTTAGGAGTTTTGTCGTTTAGGAGTTTAGCAATTTATGTTTTTAGGCATTTAGTGGTTTATAGGTTTTATTTATATAATAAAAATTTAAAATTCTTTTTTTAATTTTTTCTGATTTTCAAAGGTTATAATTTTAGAAAATAAAATAATTTTTAAAATTTTATGAAATGTGAATACTATGTATAATTATATTAATCTTACTAATTATATATCATATAAATTCAATATAAATATTTTTAATGATAGATATTATAATAATGATCAAAAATTAAATTAATAAACTATTATTAATAATATAAATATTAATTAAAATATATTTACATAACAAAAAATGATTCAAAATCAAATCAAAATATATTACTAAATAATAATATTTAATTTTTAAAATTTTCCTTCTTTTTATAAGCTTTATTTTTTTTATTAAAATATATTATTTAAATAATATTTGTCTCACTCGAAATTTATTTGGTAATTAATTTTTCTAAAAAATTAAACTATAAATAATTAAAATGAATATTTAAAATTATAATAAATAGAAATAAAAATGAGATTTATTTTTTATTAAGTAGTATATAGCTGTTAAAAGGTTTATGTATTTAAGGGTTTCGGGATTAATGAGCTTACTGATTTAAGTAAGTAAGAATTTAATGATCTATAGGTTTTATTAAAAAATGAAATAACAAAAAATTTATTTTTATTATTTTTTGATATTTTTTAAGGTTATTACCTTTGAAAATATAATAATTTTTAAATTTTTTTCAAAAGTGAAAATAATATTTAGATATAATATTCATTATATTTATATATCATATAAATTATATATAACCAATTTTATTGATAAATATTCTAATAATGATCAAAAAATAAATAAATAATCTATTATTAATAACATAGATATCAATTAAATTATAATTACAAAACCTAAAATGAATCATAAGAAAAGCAAAATATATTACTATATAATAATATTTTGTTTTGAAATTTTTTTTTCTTTTAACAAGTTTATCTATATTATTTAAATAAAAAATAATTTATATAAATTATAGTCGTGTAGCTCATAATTTATTTTGTAATTAATATTTATATAAAAATAAACAAATAAATAATTAAATTTGAATATTTAAAAGTAAAATGGAAAAAAAATGAGATTTATTCTTTTTTATTTAGGATATACCGGTTTAATTTAAATTAACTCTATCTCACTAATAATTTATTTTTTAATTATATTTCTATTAAAATAAACTGATAAATATTTAAAATAAAAATTAAAATTATAGAGAATAATTAAAATAATTTATTATGTTTCTCTCTCAACTCTAGAATGATTGCTAAAGCTCTAACCAAAATAATAGGAGCTTTTACTTTATCTCTATTATGTCTCATCATATTTGATGTTGAATCACTGGGCTATCAAAGGTAATTTGACTCATGTATGCTAACAGACTAATCCAAAGTTGCACCCCTATGTGTTGAAATAGCTAGTTGTTGAGGATGCTATTTATATTGATTATTGTAATTTCTTCTAAAATATCTCTTATGCACACACTCAAAGCAATTTTTTTAAAACATAGTTCACCTCTAAAAAAATAACAACCTCGTAGCCTATTAGAACAAACTACCCCCATCGTGGTTTGAGAAGGGGAAGAAGTATGGGCTCTCTTTCAATCAAGAATCAAAAAATTTATTTTATTGGCATGTCTAAGACTTTTTTTTATATCCTCATGGATATGAAAAGTATCATTTCTTTCTTTTTATATTAAATGAGTTATGTTTACAAGCTCACAATACCCAAAAAGGTGTAAATGAATCATATTCAAATGTATAAAAGGTTTTAATCATTGCTCAAAATATTAGTCTTGCATATTGACACTTGAGGTCACAAATCAAAGGAAAAAATCATATGATATTTCCAATCCCAAGAATTTTAGCTATATAAATTATAAAGAGTAGTACTCAAGATTTAACTATTTCTAGGGTCATGACTTTTGCTCGAGGAATGTCCAATGTTACAATCATTCCTAGTGCAATGACTTTGCAATATAAAGATAAAATGCACAAGCTATGGTCAAACCCAAAAATGTGATCCAGTATTATAGTGATTAAATATGTATTCATGATCATTCTTAGCGCCATCACAATATGTTCAACAAAGAGACACAAGTTATGGCATATTCTCATCGATATGATTTTGTGTTCTAGAGACAAAATACACAATCATGACCATTACTAATGCTACAATAATCTAAAGCAAGAAAGAGACTAAATCCATAACTCACCCCTTAAATCATGACTTTGTGCTACATAAACAAAGAGATAATTTTGTGACATTCCTAAAAGTTGTGAATTTCATTTTAAATTTAACACTTAGTCATTTGATTATAAAAGTGCAAAGCATGATATTTAGGATTAGGGTTTATGGATTAGGGTTATAGTTTATGGTTTAAGGTTTAGGATTTAAAGTTTAGGGTTTATGGTTTTTTTATGTTTTTTTTGGAAAATACACACTTTATTTATCATTTAGGCACACAACTTACAATAGATTAAAAAGCTGACTAATTTAGGCCAGCCCACCAAATCCTATGCACATTAATGATTCTAATCATAAAATACATAAAAAAACATAATTCTTAATAATTCCAAGCGTACGAATACAACTAAAATCACTTGGCATTCCCGGACTTCAGAGTTGGCATTGAGTCATTATGCGCACTCCGTCCTTTCCATTTGGATTTGTCCAAGCCTTTTGGAGGAACCTGAATGATGCACCATATTAAAACTATGAAAATATAAGATTGTGCATGTGTGTGACATGCAGTATCAAGCGTTTGCCTATGTCATTGCTATGCAATGGAATACATTTAAAACTGAATACCCATAATTCCACAAGTCCATATCTACGGAACTTTGTCAATTCATTCTCACCTCTGAATTCCACATTCTTTTGCTCCATGATCCTCAAAAGAGTATCTCTTGGGTTAGAATGCTTCCTCCTCGAGCTCCAAGAAATTACTGTATGTTGCACCGACAAAATATCAAAAAATACGCATGCATCAGTGTGCATGTGTGATGAGGTCCATCTCACAGTCTAATTATCTACGATTACAACTAAGCTAGAATACAAGTAAAATTACAAAATGCTATAAAGATGGGTCTTCTGCTCCAGGGAGTGTAGCATCGCTTAATGTGTATTTACCAAATGCATTAGTGGGCCCCACTTAGAGATACTCATGGGTCCAGTTGCCCTCATTGCATGCTACATAAAGAATAGACAAGATTGTGTGTGTGAGTATGTCATGATTCATCTCTACAAGTACATGTTGCATACAAAGTCCAAAATACAAATAAGACTACAAACATAAACTACAAGTTTGAATCTTTAACTCCCGTGTGGCTGGTCTAGACTCCATTGCTTACTAGCCCTGCTTGGTGATGCTTCAGATTTTGCCGGCTCTCCAATTAATCATGGATTACCCGCTACTCCTGTTGGGTGACTGTTGGGTGGCCCTCTATGCTTCCTGATAGGGCTAGTGGGAACCACTCCTAGCTACTCTTGGGTTTACTCCCGACCACTTTGCTCGGTCTCGTTAGTTGTCTGAATGTTATCATCCCGGCTTGCTAGTGGGGCCCTCTACAAGCTGGTGGCCCATACTTCTGGGTGCTTCCAGGACTTGCTGGCCCATCTAAATGCTACACCAAGATGTATACGAATATGTGCACGAGTGTACTGTGGTCCCTAGCTATGTGTGGGTGGTGCAGCAGTATCAGGGTTTAGGAGTTTATTAATTTAAGTATTTCGGTATTTTGTGGTTTATAGGTTTTATTTAAATAATTAAATAACAAAAAAATTATTTTTATGATTTTTTATCATTTTCAAGGTTATAACCACTGAAAATATTATAATTTTTAATTTTTTTTTTTCAAATGTTAATACAATATTTAATTATAATAATCATAAAAATTAAATATCAAGTAAATTCAATATAAATAATTTTATTGGTTGATATTATAATAATGATCATAAAATAGATTAATAAACTATTATTAATATGATAGATATTAATTAAAATATATTTGCAAACCCTAAAACGATTCAAAATCAATGTAGAATATATTTCTAAATAATAATTTTTTATTTTTATATTTTTGATTCTTTTTATAAGCTAATAAATTTTTTTGATGAAGATAAATTATTTAAATTATATTTGTCTCATTCATAATTTTATTTTGCAATTAATATTTCTATAAAAATAAACTAATTAATAATTAAAATGAATATTAAAATTATAATGAATACAAATAAAAATAAGATTTATGATTATTTATTTAGGGTATACCGGTTTTATGGTTTAAGTATTTAGAAGTTTAGGAGTTTAGTGATTTAAGTGTTTAGGCATTTAGTAGTTTATATGTTTTATTTAAATAATAAAATAACAAAAAAATTATTTTTCAAATTTTTTATCAATTTTGAAGGTTATAACCTTTATAAATATAATAATTTTTAAATTTTTTTCAAATGTGAATACAATATTTAGTTATAATAAACTTAATAATTATATATGATGTAGATTTAAAATAAACAATTTTATTGATAGATATTAATAAACTAAATATAAATATAATAATGATCAAATAATCAATTAATAAACTATTAAATATTGATAGATATTTATATATTATTTATAAATACTTAAACCTTTAAAGATGGTTTAAATGTTTAAGTATTTAAAGGTTTTAGGGTTTTGGGGTTTAGAAGTTTAATGATTTAAGCGTTTAGGCATTTAGTAGTTGATAGGTTTTTATATAAACAATAAAATAACAAAAAATTTATTTTTGTGATTTTATCTTATTTTCAAAGATGATAACCATTAAAAATATAATAATTTTTAAATTATTTTCAATTGTAAATATAATATTTAGTTATAATAATCTTAATAATTATATATCATGTAAATTCATTATAAACAATTTTATTGATAAATATTCTAGTAATGATCAAAAAATAAATAAATAATCTATAATTAATAAGATAGATATCAAAAAAAATATAATTACAAAACATAAAATGATTCAAAAGAAAAAGCAAAATATATTACAATATAATAATTTTTTGTTTTGAAAATTTTTTTTCTTTTAAAAAGTTTATCTTTAATTTCTTGATGAAAAAATAATTTATATAAATTATTTTGTCGAACTCAATTTATTTTGTAATTAATATTTATATATAAATAAACAAATAAATAATTAAAATGAATATTTAAAATTATAATGAAAAAAAATGAGATTTATTATTTATTATTTAGGGATAATGTTTTAATTTAAATTAGATCTGTCTCACTAATAATTTATTTTCTAATTAATATTACTATAAAATTAAACTGATAAATAATTAAAATAAAAATTTAAAATTATACTGAATAAAAATTAAAATGAGATTTATGATTTATTATTAATCTATACCAGTTTAATGGAATAAGTATTTAGAGGTTTTATCATTTAGGAGTTTAGCAATTTTAGGCTTTTAGTGGTTTATAGGTTTTATTTAAACAATGAAATAACAAAAAAAAATATTTTTGATAATTTTTCACATTTTCAAAGGTTATAACCTTTGAAAATATAATAAGTTTAATTTTTTTTTAAAAATGTGAATATAATATTTAGTAATAATAATCATTATTATTATATATAATATAAACTAAATATAAAAAATTTTATTGATAGATATGATATCAATTATCAAAAAATAAATTAATAAACTATTATTAATATGACAGATATAAATTTAAATATAAATGCAAAACCTAAAATGATTCAAAATCAATTTAAAATTTATTACTAAATAATAATTTTTTGTTTTAAAATTTTTACTTCTTTTTATAAGATTATTTTTTTTATTAAAAGTAAATTATTAATATTATATTTGTCTGACTAATTATTTATTTTGTAAATAATATTTATATAAAAAATAAATTAATAAATATTTAAAATGAATATTTAAAATTATAATGAATACAAATTAAAATGAGATTTAAGAATTATTATTGATGTATCTGTAATTTATTTTTTGATAATCTGTTTGTATAAACAAATATTTTTTATTTTTTAATATTTTCATGAAGTGCAGGAAAGGAAATATTAAGAGGCCGGGAATGCAGCAGTAGCACAATAACGGAAGTCTCGCTGACCGGACAGCTGGCCGAAATTGGAGCAGAGCCTGACCCGTCTCATGTTCCGACCCGCTCCGGTTAAATGAACCGAGATAAATTTTAATATAAAATGTTTTGTAATTTTATTTTCGGGTGGCTATTTTTGTACCAGTGGAACTGTTCATTATCTCTCTCTCTTCTCTCTGTGCGATTTATCGTGACTATTTTGTGTGCTACATACTATAAGACATTTCTGTTGCTTTAATCTGTAATGCATAGGTATTTTCTGGTGGCTTTAGCTAGTCATACTGAGTGACTAGCGAACCACATTATTTTCGGTATTTATTTCTTGTTTTTTGATTCTATCATGGATGGTTACTGAATTGTGATATATATATATTGCTTTTTTTATCTTGTTTCTGTGTTTCTGTATCTCATTCTCACTACCATGGACGCACAATTGCCAAATAATTATATATGGTATACCAGTTTAATGGATCGATTATTTAGGGGTTTTGTCGTTTAGGAGTTTAGAAATTTATGTTTTTAGGCATTTAGTGGTATATAGGTTTTATTTATATAATTAAAATAAAAATTTTTATTTTGATTTTTTTTAGATTTTCAAAGGTTATAACCTTAGAAAATAAAATAATTTTTAAAATCTTTTGAAATGTGAATACCATGAATAATTATATTAATCTTATTAATTATATATCATATAAATTCAATATAAATAATTTTAATGATAGATATATAATAATGATCAAAAATTAAATTAATAAACTATTATTAATAATATAAATATTAATTAAAATATATTTACATAACACAAAATGATTCAAAATCAAAAAAAATACATTACTAAATAATAATATTTAATTTTTAAACTTGGCCATCTTTTTATAAGCTTATATTTTTTATGATTAAAAATAAATTATTTAAATAATATCTGTGTCACTCGAAATTTATTTTATAATTAATTTTTCTAAAAAATTAAAATATAAATAATTAAAATGAATATTTAAAATTATAATAAATAAAAATAAAAATGAGATTTATTATTTATTAAGTAGTATACAGTTGTTATAAGGTTTATGTATTAAGGGGTTTCGGGTTTTATGTGCTACTGATTTAAGTAAGTAAACATTTAGTGGTCTATAGGTTTTATTGAAAAAAGAAATAACAAAAAATTTATTTTTTGTATTCTTTCTCATTTTTTAAGATTATAACCTTTGAAAATATAATAATTTTTAAATTTTTTTCAAAAGTGAATACAATATTTATTTATAATAATCATAATAATTATATATCATATAAATTCAATATAAACAATTTTATTGATATATATTCTAATAATTATCAAAAAATAAATTAAAAATTTATTATGAATAACATTGATATTACTTAAAATATAATATAAAAACCTAAAATGATTCAAAAGCAAAGCAAATTATATTACTTAATAATAATTATTTGTTTTTAAATTTTTATTCTTTTTATAAGCTTATCTATTTTTTGTTGAAAAATAACTTTTATAAATTATATTTTTAACTCATAATTTATTTTATAATTAATATATATATAAATAAATAAAAAACTTATCAATCAAAATGAATTTTTTTAATTATAATGAAAACAAATAAAAATGAGATTTATTAATTATTATTTATGGTAAACCAGTTTTAAGGATTATCTATATAGGGGTATCGGGACTTTGTAGTTTAGTGATTTAAGTGTTTAGGCATTTAGTGATTTATAGGTTTTATTTAAACAATGAAATAACAAAAAAAATATTTTTTTATTTTTTCACATGTTCAAAGGTTATAAACTTTGAAAATATAAAAATTTTAAAACTTTTTTCAAAAGTGAATACAATATTTAGTTATAAAAATTATTAAATTTATATATCTTATAAATTCAATATAAACATTTTAATTGATAAATATTCTAATAATGATCAAAAAAAATTAATAATTTATTATTAATTAGTTAGATATCAATTAAAATATAATTACAAAACCTAAAATGATTGAGAATCAAAACAAAATATATTACTATTTAATATTTTTTTGTTTTTAATTTTTTTTTCATTTATTAAGTTTATCTATATTTTTTTGTTGAAAAATAATTTATATAAATTATATTTGTATAACATATAATTTATTTTGTAATTAATATTTATATAAATATAAACAAGTAAATAATTAAAATGAATATTTAAAATTATAATGAAAAAAATAAAAATGAGATTTATTATTTAGTATTTAGGATATATATTTTAAAAAAATTTATCTATTTAGGGTTTTCGAGATTTAGAAGTTATTGATTTAAGTATTTAGGCATTTAATGGTTTATAGGTTTTATTAAAACATTTAAATAACAAAAAATTTATTTTTCATATTTTTTCAAATTTTCAAAGGTTATAAAATTTGAAAATATAATAATTTTAAAATTTTTTAAAAATGTGAATACAATATTTAGTAATAATAAATATTATAACTATATATAATATAAACTAAATATAAACAATTTTATTGGTAGATGTTATATTAATTATCAAAAAACAAATTAATAAACTATTATTAATATAATAGATATAAATTAAAATATAATTAAAAAACCTAAAATGATTCAAAATCAAATTAAAATTTATTACTAAATAATACTTTTTTTTAGTTTTTGCATCATTTTATTACCTTATATGTTTTTTTGATGAAAAATAAATTATTTAAATTTTATTTGTATCACTCATAATTTATTTTGTAATTAATATTTCTATAAATTATTTAAATTATATTTAAGGTTTACGAGTTTAAAGGTTTAAGTATTTAGGGTCTTCGGGGTTTAGGAGGTTAGATATTTATGTATTTAGGCATTTAATTGTTTATAAGTTTTATTTAAAATGATATAAGAAAAAATTTATTTTTGTTATTTTTTCTCATCTTTGTAGGTTATAAACTTTGAAAATATAACAATTTTTAAATTTTTGTTATATGTGAATACTATATTTAGGTATGATAATCTTAATAATTATATATCATGTAAATTCAATATAAACAATTATATTGAAATATATTATATTAATGATCAAAAAATAAATTAATAAACTAATATTAATAAGATAGATATTATTTTAAATATATTTGCAAAACATAAATTTATTCAAAATCAAAGTAAAATATATTAAAAAATAATACTTTCTTTGATGTTTTGCTTCATTTTATAAGTTTAAATTTTTTGTTATTAAAAGTAAATTATTTAAATTATATTTGTCTTCCTCATAATTTAATTTTAATTTATAATTCTATAAAAATAAAGTAATAAATAATTAAAATGAATATTTAAAATTATAATGAATACAAATAAAATAGAGATTTATTATTTATTATTCAGGATATACTAATTTAATGGTTTAAGTATTTAGGTGTTTTGGGGTTTAGTGAATGAAGTGTTTAGGCCTTTATTGATTTATAGTTTTTATTTAAAGAATAAAAAAATAAAAAATTTAATTTTTTGATTTTTTTTAATTTTTGAAGGATATAACCTTTGAAATTATAATAATTTTTAATTTTTTATTAAATGTGAATATAATATTCAGTAATAATAATCTCAATAATTATATATAATGTAAACTCAATATAAATAATTTTATTAATAGATATTATAATAATGATCAATAAAAAATTAATAAACAATTATTAATAAGAATGATATAAATTAAAATATAATTGTAAAATCTAAAATGATTCAAAATAAAAATAAAATATATTACTATATAATAAATTTTTAATTTTAAAATTTTTCCTCTTTTTATAAGGATATATATTTTTATTGTTGAAAAATTAATTATTTAATTTAGATCAGTCTCACTAATAATTTATTTTGTAATTAATATTTCTATAAAAATAAACTGATAAATAATTAAAATAAAAATTTAAAATTATCCTAAATAAAAATTAAATTGAGATTTATGATTTTTTATTAATGTACACATGTTTGATAATTTAAGTATTTAAAGGTTTTGCCGTTTAGGAGTTTAGTAATTTATGTTTTTAGATATTTAGTGGTTTATAGGTTTTATTTAAACAATAAAATAACAAAAAAACAATTGTACTTTTTTTCTCATTTTCATAGATTATAACCTTTGAAAATTTAATAATATTTAAACTTTTTTGAAATGTGAAAACAATATTTAGTTATAATAATATTAATAATTATATATCATATAAATTCAATATAAACAATTTTATTGATAGATAATATAATAATGATCAAATTTAAGTTAATAAACTATTAATAAAAAGATTGATATTAATTAAAAAATATTTACAAAACCCAAATTGATTCAAAATTAAATTAAAATATATTACTTGATGATAATTTTTAATTTTAAAATTTTTACTTCTTTTTTAAGCATATATTTTTTTGATTAAAAATAAATTAATTAAAATATATATGCCGCCTAATAATTTATTTTGTAATAAATATTTCTATTAAAATAAACTAAAAAATAATTAAAATGAATATTTAAAAATATAATAAATACAAATAAAAATTAGATTTATTAATTATTAATTAGTATATAGCGGTTTAATGGTTTATGTATTTAGGCATTATGAAGTTTAGGAGTTTACTAATTTAACTATGTATGCATTTATTGGTTTATAGGTTTTATTAAAAAAATAAAATAATAAAAATTTATTTTTATTTTTTTTATATTTTCAAAGGTTATAACCTTTGAAAATATAATAATTTTTAAACTTTTTTTAAATGTGAATACAATATTTAGTTATAATAATCATTATATTTATATATCAAATAAATTCAATATAAATAATTTTATTGATAAATATTCTAATAATGTTCAAAAAATAAATTAATAATATATTATTAATAAGATAGACATCAATTAAAATATAATTAAAAAACCTAAAATGATTTAGAAGAAACGCAAAATATATTACTATATAATAATTTTTTGTTTTGAAATTTTTTTTTCTTTTAAAAAGTTTATCAACAATTTTTTTGATGAAAAATAATTTATATAAATTATATTTGTCTAGCTCAATTTATTTTGTAATTAATATTTGCATATAAATAAACAAATAAATAATTAAAATGAATATTTAAAATTATAATGAAAAAAAATGAGATTTATTATTTATTATTTAGGGATACCGGTTTACTTTAAATTAGATCTGTCTCACTAATAATTTATTTTGTAATTAATATTTCTATAAAATAAATTGATAAATAATTAAAATAAAAATTTAAAATTATACTGAATAAAAATTAAAATGAGATTTATTATTTATTATTAATGTATACTAGTTTAATGATTTAAGTATTTAAAGGTTTTGTCGTTAGATGTTTAGCGATTTATGTTTTTAGTCTTTTAATGGTTTATATGTTTTATTTAAAAAAATAAAATAACAAAAAAAATTTCTATAATTTTTTATCATTTTCATAAGTTATATCATTTGAAAATATAATAATATTTAAAATTTTTTGAAATTTTAATACAATATTTTGTTATAATAATATTAATAATTATATATCATATAAATTTAATATAAATAATTTTATTGATAGATATTATAATAATGATCAAAAATTAAATTTATCAACTATTAATATTAAGATAGATATTAATTAAAAAAATATTTACAAAACCCAAATTGATTCAAAATTAAAGTAACTTATATTACTTGATAATAATTTTTAATTTTTAAAAATATGCTTCTTTCATAAGCATATATTTTTATTAGATAAATAATATATTATTTAAATAATATTTATCCCACTCATAATTTATTATGTAATAAATATTTCTAAATATATCCACTAATAAATAATTAAAATGAATATTTTAATATATATAAAAAATAGCAATAAAAATTAGATTTATTAATTGTTAAGTAGTATTTAGCGGTTTAATGGTTTATGTATTTAGGCATTATAGGATTTAGGAGTTTACTGATTTAACTTTATATGCATTTAGTAGGGCTGCTCACGAGACTCGGAGATTCGCGACCCGACCTGAACTCTTGTCCCAAAAGAATCGGGACCGAGAAAAATCCATTGACGTTTACTTTTCCCATCCCGTTCTGTCAAGTATTTTTTATTTTTGGATGGTTCCGGATCTTAAGCAATATCCATCCTGAGAACCGTCACTTCCTAAAAAACCTATACTAGAACCAGGAGAATATATATATATATATATATAACATGAAGATGCCACCAATTCCTACTACTGCCCATCCAATTCCGACCCACTAATTGTTGTTCCTATGAGTTCCAGGCCACCTCACGCCATTCCAGCCGTGCCTAGTTAGGTCCAGCCCTTGTCTGTTGCACTTCTACTTGCCTCCACCGTGTCTCAGATGCCACCAGCCTTTTGTTTTGTTTTTCTGATGAGAATTGAATGATTAATTATTAATATTAAATGTCGCAATCAGTTTTGTGGAGTATTTGTTGTGGTGTTGTGGTTGGGCAGAATGAGTGGGCTGAATGTGTTACAGTCAGTTTTGTAGAGCTTGCTTGTTTGAAATATTTATATGTATATATGCTTAACATATCATATTAATTAATGGCAATGTAGATGGCACAATCCAGCGGTAAATGAAAAATTCAATAAATTGAAGATGATCACATCTCAAATGATCAAAGTACTGGTAAATCTAATCATCATCCTTTCACGAATGCTCCTATAGTTACAGCAGGTTCTTCAATTCCAATTATAAAAGAAAGTAAATGTATATCTGAACCTCAAGCTCATAAAAAGTATAAGTCTGCTATTTGGGAAACTTAAGAGATATTAGTTGATTCAGATGGAATTGAAACTAGTAGGGCAGCTTGTATATGGTGTAGGAAAGAACACTTGCCAAAAAGTGATCAAGGTTCTTCGGGTTTATGGAAATACTTGAGAGAGACTTGAAGGAAATTTTCACACAAAAAAAGAATTAATAGAAGCTCACAAAGGTAAAGACAAGTCACAATCTTTGTTGAGTTTCACTAAAGGTACTAGTTCAGAGGATAACAAATTAACTTGTTGGCAATTTGATCAACAACTAGTTAGGGAGGCTTTGGTTAAAATGATCATAAAAGATGAATTGCCTTTTTGTTTTGTTGAGAGGGATGAGTTCAAGTAGTTTTGTGAAGTTAGTGTGCCTCAATTTAAAATTCCATCTAGGCACTCTACACCGAGAGATTGTTTTTCTTTGTTTGTGAAGGAAAAGAAGTAATTATTTTATAGCATATCATCTCATTGTTGTAGAGTTTCATTGACTACCAACACTTGGACTAGCATTCAAAATTTATATTATATATGTATGACTGTTCATTTAATTGATTCTCAATGGAATATGCATAAAAGGCATTTGAACTTTTGTGTAATTAAAAGTCAATCTGGAGTTAATATTAGAAATGCTGTTAGTTTTTCATGAATGAATGGGGTTTGAGAAAGTTGATCTGAATTACTGTTGACAATACATCAAATAATGTTGTTGTAGTTGAAAAATTCAAAAAAACTGCTTGTGAAGAAAAGTGTTGTACCTTTGAGAGGCGAGCATTTTAATATGAGATGTTGTGCTCATATCCTAAACTTAATTGTCAGAGATGACATTGTAGTAGTTGAGGGTGCTATTCAAAAAATTAGAGGTGTGGTGAAATATGTGAGGAGCTGTCCTAAAAGATTAGATATGTTTAAGTTATGTGTTGAAGAAGCAAACTTGTCATATGGATCTTCATTGCAATTAGATTGTCCTACAAGATTGAATTCAACTTATTTGATGCTACCAACTGATATAAAATATCAAAATGAATATAATAAGTTGGAGGACAAAGAAAAAAGGTTTTTGAAGGAGTCTGGTTCAAACGTTCCAACTGAGAGAGACTGAACAAACTCCAAAATTTTGGTTCGTTTCTTGAAAACTTTTTATGAGGTAACTTGTAATTTTTCTAGCTCATAATATTCTACCTCTAGTGTTTATTTTCTTGAGATTATTCGAATTTTGAAAAAAAATTGAGCTTTGTGAAAATAGTAGAGATACAATGGTGTCTGAAATGGGTATGAAAATGAGGCATAAATTCAATAAATATTGGGTTCTCTTCAGTCTGTTATATTATGCTTTTTGTAGTAGTAGTGTTGGATCCTAGATATATGCTCAAATATCTCAATGCTAAGTACACATAGCATTATGGTGAGGAATTGTCTAAAAATTTGGTTAAAAAGGCTATAAATGCTTTAAATGAGATGATGGTTGATTATAAAGATTTAAATGAAGATGAATCAAAAGAAGATGATTTCTCTTCTATTGTGTTGAAGAAAAATGATGATTTCTTTGATGGTAGTGATACTGATGTTGATGATTTTTTTTGTTGAATTGGGAAAAGAAGAAGAAGTTGCAGCTTTGGAAGAGTTGGATAGGTACTTGGTGGACAAACTTGAAAAAAATAGAATTGATTTTGAACTTCTAAACTAGTGGAAGGTAAATGAGGTTAGGTTTCCTTCTTTGGAAAATGTAGGAAGGGATGTATTAGCTATCCAAGCATCTACTATGGCCTACAAATCTACATTTAGCACTGGGGCGAGAACTTAAGAAAAATTTAGGATTTCATTAACACCTATTACAGCTGAAGTTCTCATATGTCTACAAGATTGGTTGAGAAGCTCAAACAAACTTATTGAAATTGAATAATTAGTTCAAGACCTTGATGATAATGAATCAAGTTAGTATACAAATCTTGTAAATTTTAATTTTAATTTTACTTATTTTATTAATTCAATTTAATAAAAATATGGTTCAATTACAATTTTCAGAGTGGTGATAAGATCCAAATATTCTTCCAACTATAGTTGGCCAACTAAATTTGGAATGGGTGTATTAAATTTTATAAGGTAATATTTTGTTTTTTTATTACTCTTTCATCTTAAAATTTATGTTTACATGATTAACACTTTTTCATCTTTGGTTGTCCTTCTAAAGTGGAGGAAGAAAAGGGAGGAGTTGTAGAAGAGATAATTAATTGGGTTTGAATTTTCGTTGTTGTTCCATGAAGGACATTTGAAATGATTATTATCATGGTTTTTATTAGTTTTATTTTTTTGTTATATTAAGCTGCCTATTTTTAGCAATTACTTAAGTAGTAATTGATGCTACCAATGTTTGTGGTCATTTTTAGCTAATCCTTAATATTTTAAGTATTTGTTTAAAAAATGTAGTATTGGTATTATGGTTTAATTCACTCGGCTGAACAAAGCCAACTTGTGAAAAAACAAAGAACCAAATTAAGCACACAACTCGGTCCCATTTTTTTTAACTTTTCTATCCTTTTCTGCACATCTAAGCTTTTGACAAGGTAATGGATCTCGTTTGCGGTATTCAGCCTAATTGACAAAATAAAATTGGCCCAATTTGAGTTTGAAAGAAACATAACTAAGGAATGATAAATTGTACAACAAAAGATTTCGACATGAACTAACTTGGTCGGTTGGAAGAAAATAAATTGAAAAAAATGTCCGAACTCCGTTCCGTCCCGGAACCATTTTATCCTACCCAAAATCCCCAATCTCCGTCCCATCCCGTCCCGATATTTTCAACCTATGGGATGGGTCTGGATCTTCAAAAAAAAATCTTTGAACTATGGGAAGGGACTGAAGATTTTAATCCACATCCCGTCCGGTCCCATGAGCACCCCTAGCATTGAGATGTTTATAGGTTTTATTTAAAAAATAAAATAACAAAAAAATTATTTTTTTATTTTTTGATATTTTCAAAGGTTATAACCTTTGAAAATATAATAATTTTTTTTTTCAAATGTGAATACAATATTTAATTATACTAATAATTATATTTATATATTATATAAATTCAATATAAACAATTTTATTGATAAATATTCTAATAATTATCAAAAAATGAATTAATAATCCATTAATAATAAGATAGATATTAATTAAAATATAATTACAATACTTAAAATGTTTCTAAGCAAAGAAAAATATATTACTATATAATAATTTTTTGTTTTTGAATTTTTTTTAATAAGTTTATCTATATTTTTTTAATGAAAAATAATTTATATAAATTATATTTGTCTAACTCATAATTTATTTCGTAATTAATATATATATATATATATAAATAACCAAATAAATAATTAAAATGAATATTTAAAATTATAATGAAAAAAAATGAGATTTATTATTTATTATTTATTATTTATGGATACCGGTTTAATTTAAATTAGATCCATTTTATTAATAATTTAGTTTGTAATTAATATTTCTATAAAAATAAACTGATAAATAATTAAAATAAAAATTTAAAATTATACTGATGAAAATTAAAATGAGATTTAATATTTATTATTAATGTATATCAGTTTAATAGTTTAAGTAGTTAGAGGTTTTGCCTTTAGGAGTTTAGTGATTTATGTTTTTAGGCTTTAAGTGGTTTATAGGTTTTATATAAATAAATAAAATAACAAAAAAATTTCTATAATTTGTTATCATTTTCATAGGTTATAACCTTTGAAAATATAATAATATTTACAATTTTTTGAAATGTGAATACAATATTTAGTTTTAATATTATTAATAATTATATATCATATAAATTCATTATAAACATTTTTATTGATAGATAATATAATAATGATAAAAAATTAAATTAATAAACTATTAATAAAAAGATAGATATTAATTATTAAATATTTACAAAACCCAAATTGATTCAAAATTAAAGTAAAATATATTACTGGATAATAATTTTAAATTTTTAAATTTTTAAATTTCTACTTCTTTTATAAGAATATATATTTTGTTTTATTAAAAAAAATTAATCAAATTATCCTTGTCAGCATTCATACTTTATTTTGTAATAAATATTTCTATAAAAATAAACTAATAAATAATTAAAATAAATATTAAAAATTATTATAAATAGAAATAAAAATTAGATTTATTAATTATTAAGTAGTATATAGTAGTTTAAAGGGTTATGTATGTTGGCATTACGGGGTTTAGGAGTTTATTGATTTAACTTTGTATGCATTTAGTGGTTTATAGGGTTTATTTAAGAAAAAAAATAAAAAAAAATTATTTTATTATTTTTTGATTTTTTGAAAGGTTATAACCTTTGAAAATATTATAGTTATTAAATTTTTTTCAAAAGTTAATAAATATTTATTTATAATAATCATAATAATTATATATCATATTAATTCAATATAAATAATTTTATTGATAGTTATTCTAATAATTATCAAAAAATAAATAATATATCTATTATGAATAAGATTGATATTACTTAAAATATAAATT
Organism: Sapria himalayana; assembly: GCA_029783825.1. Taxonomy (NCBI): domain Eukaryota; kingdom Viridiplantae; phylum Streptophyta; class Magnoliopsida; order Malpighiales; family Rafflesiaceae; genus Sapria; species Sapria himalayana. The sequence continues at coordinate 58,096 of JAREIK010010306.1, read as the reverse complement.
CAAAACATAAAATGATTCAAAAGCAAAGCAAAATATATTACTTAATATAATTATTTGTTTTTAAATTTTTATTCTTTTTATAACCCTATCTATTTTGTGATGAAAAATAATTTTTATAAATTATATTTTTTACTAATAATTTATTTTATAATTAATATATATATATATAAATAAAAAACTTAACAATCAAAATGAATTTTTTAACTTATAATGAAAACAAATAAAAATGAGATTTATTAATTATTATTTAGGGTATACCCATTTAAACAATTATCTATATAGGGGTATCTTGATTTTGTAGTTTAATGATTTAAGTGTTTAGGCATTTAGTGATTTATAGGTTTTATTTAAAAAATGAAATAAAAAAAATATTTTTTATGTTTTTTCACATGTTTAAAGTGAATAGAATATTTAGTTATAATAATTATTAAATCTATATATCATATAAATATTTTTTTTGATAAATATTCTAATAATGATCAAAAAATAAATTAATAATTTATTATTAATAAGGTATATATCAATTAAAATATAATTACAAAAAATAAAATGATTCAGAAACAAAGTAAAATATATTACTATATAATAATTTGTTGTTTTTAATTTTTTTCTTCTTTTAATAAGTTTATCTATATTTTTTTGTTGAAAAATAATTTATATAAGTTATATTTGTCTAACTCATAATTTATTTTGTAATTAATATTTATATAAAAATAAACAAATAAATAATTAAAATGTATATTTAAAATTATAAAAATAAAAATAAAAATGAGATTTATTATTTATTATTTAGGATATACCTGTTTAAAGAATTTATCTATTTAGAGTTTTCGAGATTTAGAAGTTATTCATTTAAGTATTAAGGTATTTAATGGTTTATAGCTTTTATCTAAACAATGAAATAACAAAAAATTTATTTTTGATATATTTTGAAATTTTTAAATGTCATAACATTTGAAAATATAATAATTTTAAAATTTTTTAAAAATGTGAATACAATATTTAGTAATAATAATTATTATAACTATATATAATATAAAATAAATATAAACAATTTTATTGATAAATATTATATCAATTATCAAAAAATAAATTAATAGACTATTATTAATATGATAGATATAAATTAAAATATAATTAAAAAATCTAAAATGATTCAAAATCCAAGTAATATTTATTACTAGATAATAATTTTTTTTTTAATTTTTGCATCATTTTATAAGCTTATATATTTTTTTGATGAAAAATATATTATTTCAATTATATTTGTCAATCATAATTTATTTTGTAATTAATATTTCTATAAGTTATTTAAATTATATTTAAGGTTTACAAGTTTAAAGGTTTAGGTATTTCGGGGCTTCGGGGTTTAGGAGTTTAGAGATTTATCTATTTAGGCATTTAATGGTTTATAAGTTTTATATAAACAATGATACATAAAAAAATTTATTTTTGTTATTTTTTCTGATTTTTGAAGGTTATAACCTTTGAAAATATAACAAATTTTAAATTTTTTTTATAAATGAATACTATATTTATTTATGATAATCTTAATAAATATATATCATGTTAATTCAATATAAACAATTATATTGATAGATATTATATTAATGCAAAAAAAATAAATTAATAAACTATTATTAATAAGATAGATATTTTTTAAAATATATTTTCAAAACATAAATTTATTCAAAATCAAAGTAAAAAATAATACTAAATAGTAATTTTTTTGATGTTTTGCTTCTTTTTATAAGTTTTTATTTTTTGTTATTAAAAAGTAATTTATTTAAATTATATTTTCCTTCCACATAATTTATTTTTAATTTATAATTCTATAAAAATAAATTAATAAATAAATAAAATGAAAATTTAAAATTATAATGAATACAAATAAAATTGAGATTTATTATTTATTATTCAAAATATACTAGTTTAATGGTTTAAATATTTAGGTGTTTTGGGCTTTAGTGATTTAAGTGTTTAAGACATTAGTGATTTATAGTTTTTATTTAAAGAATGAAAAAATAAAAAATTAAATTTTTTGATTTTTTAAAATTTTTGAAGGTTATAACCTTTGAAAAAATAATAATTTTTAATTTTTTTTAAATGTTAATATAATATATTGTTATAATATTCTTTAATTATATATAATGTAAACTCAATATGAATAATTGTATTAATAGATATTAAAATAATGATCAAAAAAAATTAATAAACTATTATTAATAAGAATGATATAAATTAAAATATAATTGCAAAAACTAAAATGATTCAAAATTAAAATAAAATATATTACAAATTAAAAAATTTTTGTTTTTAAAATGTTGGAACTTTTTATAAGCACATATATTTTTTTTGAAAAAAAATAAATTATTTAAAATAGATCTTTCTCACTAATAATTTATATTCTAATTAATATTTCTATAAAAATAAACTGATAAATACTTAAAATAAAAATTTAAAATTACACTTAATAAAAATTAAAATGAGATTTATGATTTATTATTAATGTATACCAGTTTAATAGTTTAAGTATTTAGACGTTTTGTCGTTTAGGAGGTTAGCGATTTATGTTTTTAGGCATTTAGTGGTTTATAGGTTTTATTTAAACAATAAAATAACAAAAAAAAATTGTAATTTTTTCTCATTTTAATAGGTCATAACCTTTGAAAATATAATAATATTTAACATTTTTTGAAATGTAAATATAATATTTAGTTATAATAATATTAATAATTATATATCATATAAATTAAATATAAACAATTTTATTGCTAGATATTATAATAATGATCAAAAATTAAATTAATAAACTATTAATAATAAGATAAATATTAATTAAAAAATATTTACAAAACCCAAATTGATTCAAAATTAAAGTAACATATATTACTGGATAATAATTTTTAATTTTTAAAATTTTACTTCTTTTATAAGCGTATATATTTTTTTATTAAAAATAAATTATTTAATTTATATTTGTCGCACTCATAATTTATTTTGTAATAAATATTTTAATAAAATAAACTTATAAATAATTAAAATGAATTTTTAAAATAATAATAAACTGAAATAAAAATTATATTTCTTAATTATTAAGTAGTATATAGCAGTTTAATGGTTTATGTATTTAGGTATTACGGGCCTTAGTAGTTTACTGATTTTAAAGTGTAAGCATTTAGTTGTTTAAAGGGTTTATTTAAAAATTAAAATAACAAAATATTTATTTTTATTATTTTTTGATATTTTCAAAGGTTATAACATTTGAAAATATAATAATTTTTAAATTTTTTTAAATGTGAATTCAATATTTAGTTATTATAATCATTCTATTTATATATCATATAAATTCAATATAAACAATATTATTGATAAATATTCTAAATATGATAAAAAAAATAAATTAATAATCTATTATTAATAAGATAAATATCAATTAAAATATAATAAAAAAACCTAAAATGATTTAGAAGAAATCAAAATATATTACTATATAATAATTTGTTATTTTGAAATTTTTCTTTCTTTTAAAAAGTTTATCCATATTATTTTCATAAAAATTAATTTATATAAATTATATTTGTCTAACTCATAATTTATTTTTTAATTAATATTTATATAAAAATAAACAAATAAATAATTAAAATGAATATTTAAAATTATAATTAAAAAAATAATATTGAGATTTATTCTTTATTATTTTGGGTATACCAGTCTAATTTAAATTAGATCTGTCTCACTAATAATTTATTTTGTAATTGTTATTTCTACAAAAATAAATTGATAAATAATTAAAATAAAAATTAAAATGAGATTTATGAATTATTATTAATATATACCAGTTTAATATTTTAAGTATTTAAAGGTTTTTTCGTTTGTGACTTTAGCGATTTATGTTTTTAGGAATTTAGTTGTTTATACGTTTTATTTAAACAATGAAATAATTAAAAAATTATTTTTGATATTTTTTCACATTTTCAAAGGTTATAACCTTTGAAAATATAATAATTTTAAAATTTTTTAAAAATGTGAATACAATATATAGTAATAATAATCATTATAATTAGATATAATATAAACTAAATATAAACAATTTTATTGATAGATATGATATCAATTATTAAAAAATAAATTAATATGTTATTATTAATATGATAGATAGAAATTAAAATATAATTGCAAAACCTAAAAATATTCAAAATCCAAGTAAAATTTATTACTAAATAATAATTTTTTTTAGTTTTTGCTTCTTTTTATAAGCTTATATTTTTTTATTGAAAAATAAATTATTTAAATTATATTTGTATCACTCATAATTTATTTTGTAATTAATATTTTAATAAATTATTTAAATTATATTTAAGGTTTACGAGTTTAAACATTTAAGTATTTACGGGCTTTTATATTTAGGAGTTTAGAGGTTTAAGTGTTCAGGCATTTAGTGGTTTATAAGTTTTATTTAAACAATGATATAGCAAAAAATTTATTTTTATTATTTTTTTTAATTTTTGAAGGTTATAACCTTTGAAAATATAATAATTTTTAAATTTTTTTCAAATGTAAATATAATATTTAGGTATAATAATCTTAATAATTATAAGTCATTTAAATTCAATATAAATAAATACATTGCTAGATATTATAATAATGATCAAAAAAAATTTAATAAACTATTATTAACAAGATAGATATTATTTAAAATATATTTTCAAAATCTAAATTTATTCAAAATCAAAGTAAAATATATTACTTAATAATAATTTTTTTAATGGTTTGCTTTTTTTATAACTTTATATTTTTGTTTTTATAAATAAATTATTTAAATTAATTTATCTTACGCATAATTTATTTTGTAATTTATAATTCTATAATAATAAACTAATAAATAATTAAAATAATTATTTAAAATTATAATGAATACAAATAAAATTGAGATTTATTATTTATTATTCAGGATATACTTGTTTAATGGTTTAAGTATTTAAGTGTTTTTGGGTTTAAGAGTTTAGTGATTTAAGTGTTTAGACCTTTAGTGATTTATAGTTATTATCTAAAGAATTAAAAACAAAAAATTTAATATTTTGAATTTTTTTAATTTTTGAAGGTTGTAACCTTTGAAAATATAATAATTTTTAATTTTTTTAACTGTGAATATAATATTTAGTTATAATAATCTTAATAATTATATATAATGTAAACTCAATATAAATAATTTTATTAATAGATATTATAATAATGATCAATAAATAAATTAATAATCTAGTATTAATAAGAATGATATATATTAAAATATAATTGTAGAATCTAAAATGATTCAAAATCAAAATAAGATATATTACTAAATAATAATTTTTTATTTTAAAAAATTTGGCTCATTTTATAAGAATATATATTTTTTTTGATGAAAAATAAATTATTTAAATTATATCTGTCTCACTAATAATTTATTTTGTAATTAATATTTCTATAAAAATAAACTTATAAATAATTAAAATAAAAATTTAAAATTATCCTTAAAAATAATTAAATTGAGATTTATGATTTTTTATTAATGTACACCTGTTTAATTATTTAAGTATTTAGAGGTTTTTTCGTTTAGTAGTTTAGCAATTTATGATTTTAGACATTTAGTAGCTTATAGGTTTTATTTAAACAATAAAATAACAAAAAAAAATTTGTAATTTTTTCTCATTTTCATAGGTTAAACCTTTGAAAATATAATAAAATTTAAAATTTTTTGAAATGTGAATACAATCTTTAGTTATAATAATATTAATAATTATATATCATATAAATTCAATATAAACAATTTTATTGATAGATAATATAATAATAATCAAAATTAAAATTAATAACTATTAATAAAGAGATTGATATTAATTAAAAAATATTTACAAAACCCAAATTGATTCAAAATTAAAGTAAAATATATTACTGGATAATAATTTTTAATTCTTAAATTTTTACTTCTTTTATAAGCATATGTTTTTTTTGATTAAAAATAAATTAATTAAAATATATGTCACACTCATAATTTAATTTGTAATAAATTTTTCTATAAAAATAAACTAATAAATAATTAAAATGAATATTTAAAATTATAATAAATAGAAATAAAAATTAGATTTATTATTTATTAAGTAGTATATAGTAGTTTAATGGTTTATGTATTTTGGCAATATGAGGTTTAGGAGTTTACTGATTTAACTATGTATGCATTTAGTGGTTTATAGGGTTAATTAAAAAAATAAAATAATAAAAAATTTATTATTATTATTTATTGATATTTTCAAAGGTTATAACATTAGAAAATAAAATAATTTTTAAATGTTTTTAAAATGTGATTACAATATATTGTTATAATAATCATTATATTTATATATCATATAAATTCAATATAAACAATTTTATTGATAAATATTTTAATAATGACCAAAATATAAATTAATAATCTATTATTAATAAGATAGATATCAATTAAAATATAATTAATTAATTATATTTGTCGCACTTATAATTTATTTTGTAATAAATATTTCAATAAAAATAAACTAATAAATAATTAAAATGAATATTTAAAATTATCATAAATAGAAACATAAATTAGATTTATTAATTATTAAGTAGTATATAGCGATTTAATGGTTTATGTATTTTGGCATTATGAGGTTTAGGAGTTACTGATTTAACTTTATATGCATTTAGTGGTTTATAGGTTTTATTAAAAAAATAAAATAATAAAAAATTTATTTTTATTATTTTTTGATTTTTTCAAAGGTTATAACCTTTAAAAATATAATAATTTTTAAATTTTTTTTAGATGTGAATAGAATATTTAGTTATAATAATCATTATAATATATATCATATAAATTCAATATAAATAATTTTATTGATAAATATTTTAATAATGATCAAAAAATAAATTAATAAGCTATTATTAATAAGATAGATATCAATTAAAATATAATTACAAATCCTAAAATGATTCAGAAGAAAATCAAAATATATTACTATATAATAATTTTTTATTTTTTATTTTTTTTTTCATTTAAAAAGTTTATCAATAATTTTTTGATGAAAAATTATTTATAAAAATAATATTTGTCTAACTCAATTTATTTTGTAATTAATATTTATATATAAATAAACAATTAAATAATTAAAATGAATATTTAAAATTATAATGAAAAAATGAGATTTATTATTTATTATTTAGGGATACCAGATTAATTTAAAATAGATCTGTCTCACTGATATTTTATTTTGTAATTAATTTTTCTATTAAATAAATTTATAAATAATTAAAATAAAATTTAAAATTATACTGAATAAAAATTAAAATGAGATTTATGATTTATTATTAATGTATACCAGTTTAATGATTTAAGTATTTAGAGGTTTTGTCGTTAGGAGTTTAGCGATTTATGTTTTTAGGCATTTAGTGGTTTATACGTTTTATTTAAAAAAATAAAATAATAAAAAAAAGTTTTATACTTTTTTATCATTTTCATAGGTTATAACATTTGAAAATATAATAATATTTACAATTTTTTGAAATTTTAATACAATATTTTGTTATAAAAATATTAATAATTATATATCATATAAATTTAATATAAATAATTTTAATGATAGTTATTATAATAATGATCAAAATTTAAATTTATAAACTATTAATATTAAGATAGATATTAATTAAAAAATATTTACAAAACCCAAATTGATTCAAAATTAAAGTAACTTATATTACTTGATAATAATTTTTAATTTTTAATTTTATACTTCTTTTATAAGCATATATTTTTATTAGATAAATAATATATTATTAAATTATATATGTCCAACTCATAATTTATTTTGTAAATTAATATTTCTAAATAAATACACTAATAAATAATTAAAATGAATATTTAAAAATATAATAAATAGCAATAAAAAATAGATTTATTAATTATTAAGTAGTATTTAGCGGTTAATGGTATATGTAATTAGGGATTACGGGGTTTAGGAGTTTACTGATTTAACTTTATATGCATTTAGTAGGGCTGCTCACGGGACTCGGAGATTCGCGACCCGACTCGAAGTCTTGTCCCGAAAGAATCGGGACTGAGAAAATCTGTTGACTTTGACTTTTCCTGTCTCGTTCCCTCACGTATTTTTTATTTTTGGAACTATTCCAGATCTTAAGCAATATCCATCCCAAGAACCATCTCGTCCTAAAAAATCTGATACTAGAACCATGAATATATATATATATATATAACATGAAGATGCCACCAATTCCGCTACTGCCCATCCAATTCCAACGTACCTATTTCTCTTCCGATGAGTTCCAGGCCGCCTCACGCCATTCCAGCCTAGTTCAGTTAGGTCTAGCCCTTGTCCGTCGCACATCTAGTTGCCTCAACCGTGTCTCAGATGCAACCAGCCTTTTGGTTTTTTTCTGATGAGAATTGAGTGATTAATTATTATTATTATGTGTCTCAGTCAGTTTTGTTGATTATTGGTTTTGGTGTTGTAGTTGGGCCGAATGGGTGGGCTGAATGTGTTACAGTAAGTTTTGTAGAGCTTGCTTGTTTGAAATATTTATATGTATTTATGCTTAACATATCATATTAATTAATGGCAATGCAGATGGCACAATCCAACGGTAAACGAAAAATATAATAAATTGAAGATGATCACATCTCAAATGATCAAAGTACTGGTAAATCAAATCATCTTCCTTTCATGAACCCTTCTATTGTTACGCCAGGTTCTTCAATCCCAATTGTAAAAGAAAGTAAAGTTACATCTGAACCTCAAGCTCATAAAAAGTATAAGTCTGATGTTTGGGAAACTTATGAGATATTAGTTGTTTAAGAGGGAAATGAAACTGGTAGGGCAGCTTGTATATGGTGTATGAAAGAATACTTGGCAAAAAATGATCAAGGTACTTCGGGTTTATGGAAATACTTGAGAGAGACTTGTAGAAAATTTCCACACAAAAAAGAATTAATAGAAGCTCACAAAGGTAAAGACAAGTCATAATCTTTGTTGAGTTTCACTAAAGGTACTAGTTCAGAGGATAACAAATTAACTTGTTGGCAATTTGATCAACAACTATTTAGGGAGGCTTTGGTGAAAATGATCATAAAAGATGAATTGCCTTTTTGTTTTGTTGAGAGGCATGAGTTTAATGAGTTTCGTGAAGTTAGTGTGCCTCAATTTAAAATTCCATCTAGGCACTCTATATTGAGGAATTGTTTTTCTTTGTTTGTGAAGGAAAATAATATATTATTTGATAGCATATCATCTCATTATTGTAGAGTTTCATTGACTACCGACACTTGGAGTAGCATTCAAAATTTTCTTATATATGTTTTACTGTCCTAAAAGATTAGATATGTTTAAGTTATGTGTTGAAGAAGCAAACTTGACATATGGATCTTCATTGCAATTAGATTGTCCTACAAGATGGAATTCAACTTAGTTGATGCTACAAACTGAAATAAAATATCAAATAGAATTTGATAAGTTGGAGGACAAAGACTAATGGTTTTTGAAGTAGTTTGGTTCAAACATTCCAACTGAGAGAGACTGAACAAATGCTAAAATTTTTTCTCGTTTCTTGAAAACTTTTTATGAGGTAACTTGTAAATTTTCTGGCTCATAATATTCTACCTCTAGTGTTTATTTTCCTGAGATTATTTGAATTTTTAAAAAAATTGAACTTTGTGAAAATACTAGAGATACAATGATGTTTGAAATGGGTATGAAAATGAGGCATAAATTCAACAAATATTGGGGTTCTCTTCAGTCAACAAATATTATGCTTTTTGTAGCAGTAGTGTTGGATCCTAGATATAAGCTCAAATATCTCAAGGTTAAGTACACTTAGCATTATGGAGAGGAATTGGCTAAAAATTTGGTGAAAAAGGTTATAAATGATTTAAATGAGATGATGGATGATTATAAAGATTTAAATGAAGATAAATCAAAAGATGATGATTTCTCTTCTACTGTGTTGAAGTAAAATGATGATTTCTTTGAAGGTAGTGATACTTATGTTGATGATTTTTTTGTTGAATTGGAGAAAGAACAAGAAGTTGCAGCTTTGGAAGAGTTGGATAGGTAATTGGAGGACAAACTTGAAAAAAATAGAATTGATTTTGATCTTCTAAACTGGTGGAAATTAAATGAGGTTAGGTGTCCTTCTTTGGCAAATGTAGCAAGGGATGTATTTGCTATCCAAGCATCTACTATGGCATGCGAATCTACATTTAGCATTGGGGGGAAGAACTTTAGATAAATTTAGAAGTTCTTTAACATCTATTACAGCTTAAGTTCTCATATGTCTAAAAGATTGGTTGTGAAGCTCAAACAAACCTATTGAAATTGAAGAATTTGTTCAAGACCTTGATGATAATGAATCAGGTTAGTATACAAATCTTGTAAATTTTAATTTCGCTTTTACTTATTTTACTAATTCAATTCAATAAAAATATGGTTCAATTATAATTTTCAGAGGGGTCACAAGATCCAAATATTTTTCCAACTATAGTTGGCCAACTAAATTTGGAATGGGTGTATTAAATTTTATAAGGTAATATTTTGTTTTTTTATTACTCTTTCATCTTAGAAATTTATGTCTACATGATTAACACGTTTTCATCTTTGGTTGTCCTTCTACAATGGAGGAAGAAAAGGGAGGAGTTGTAGAAGATATAATTAATTGGGTTTGGATTTTGGTTGCTGTTATGGGACGGAACTTTGAAATGATTATTATCATGATTGTTATTAGTTGTATTTTTTTTGTTATATTAAGCTGCCTTATTTTAGCAATTACTTAAGTAGTAATTGCTGCTACCAATGTTTGTGGTCATCTTTAGCTATTCCTTAATATCTTAAGTAATTGTTTAAAAAATGTAATATTGCTATTATGGTTAACTTTCACTTGGCTGAACAAAGCCAACTTGTGACAAAACAAAGAACCAAATTAAGCACACAACTTGGTCACATTCTATTTACCATTTCTATCATTTTCTGCACATCAAAGCTTTTGATAAGGTCATGGAACTCGTTTGCGGTATTCAGCCTAATTGACAAAACAAAATTGGCCCAATTTGAGTTTGAAAGATACATAACTAAGGAATGATAAATGGTACAACAAAAGGTTTCGACATGAACTAACTTGGCTAGTTTGAAAAAAATAAATTAAAAAAAAATATTTGAACTCTGTCCCGTCCCGGGACCGTTTTCTCCTACCCAAAATCCCCGATCTATATCCCGTCCCGTCCCGATATTTTCAACCTATGGACGGGTCTGGATCTTCAAAAAAAAATCTCCGAACTGTGGGAAGGGACTGGAGATTTGTAATCCCCATCCCATCCCGTCCCATGAGCACCCCTAGCATTTAGTGGTTTATAGGTTTTATTTAAAAAGTAAAATAACAAAAAATGTAATTTTATTATTTTTTGATATTTTCAAACTTTTTTCAAATGTGAATTCAATATTTAGTTATACTAATCATTATATTTATATATTATATAAATTCAATATAAATAATTTTATTGATAAATATTCTAATAATAATCAAAAAATAAATTAATAATCTATTAATAATAAGATAGATATTAATTAAAATATAATTTCAAACCTTAAAATGATTCAGAAGCAAAGAAAAATATATTACTATATAATAATTTTTTGTTTTTGAATTTTTTATTCTTTTAATAAATTTAAGTATATTTTTTTATGGAAAATAATTTATATAAATTATATTTGTCTAACTCATAATTTATTTTGTAATTAATATTTATATATAAATAAACAAATAAATAATTAAAATGAATATTTAAAATTATAATAAAAAATAATGAGATTTATTATTTATTATTTATTATTTAGGGATACTGGTTTAATTTAAATTTGATCCGTCTCCCTAATTATTTATTTTCTAATTAATATTTCTATAAAAATAAACTTATAGATAATTAAAATTAAAATTTAAAATTATACTAAATAAAAATTAAAATGAGATTTAAGTTTATTATTAATGTATACCAGTTTAATGGTTTAAGTATTTAGAGGTTTTGCCGTTAGGAGTTTAGCGATTTATGTTTTTAGGCATTAGTGGTTTATACATTTTATATAAAAAAATAAAATAACAAAAAAATTGCCTATAATTATTATAATTTTTATATGTTACAACCTTTGAAAGTATAATAAAATTTATAATTTTTTGAAATGTGAATATAATATTTAGTTTTAATAATATTAAAAATTATATATCATATAAATTCAATATAAACAATTTTATTGATAGATAATATAATAATGATCAAAAATTAAAATAATAAACTTTTAATAAAAAGATATATTTTAATTAAAAAATATTTATGAAACCCAAATTGATTCAAAATTATAGTAAAATATATTACTGGATAATAATTTTAAATTTATAAATTTCTACTTCTTTTATAGCGCATATTTTTTTTATTAAAAATAAATTAATTCAATTATATTTGTCACACTCATACTTTTTTTGTAATACATATTTCTATAAAAATAAACTAATAAATAATTAAAATGAATATTAAAAATTATAATAAATAGAAATAAAAATTACATTTATTAATTATTAAGTAGTATATAGCAGTTTAATGGTTTATGTATTTAGGCATTACGTGGTTTAGTAGTTTACTAATTTAACTGTGTATGCATTTAGTGGTTTATAGGTTTTATTTAAAAAAAAATCAAAAAATTTATTTTTTTTATTTTTTGATATTTTCAAAGGTTAACCTTTGAAAATATAATAATTATTAAATTTTTTTCAAAAGTGAATACTATATTTAGTTATATTAATCATTATATTTATATATCATATAAATTCAATATAAATATTTTAATTGATAAATATTCTAATAATTATCAAAAAATAAATTAAAAATCTATTATCAATAAGATTGATATTACATAAAATATAATATCAAAACTTAAAATGATTCAGAAGAAAAGCAAAATATATTACTTAATATTAATTATTTGTTTTTAAATTTTTAATCTTTTTATAAGCTTATCTATTTTTTGATGAAAAATAATTTTTATAAATTATATTTTTAACTCATAATTTTTTTTATAATAAATATATATATATAAAGAAAAAACTAAACAATCAAAATGAATTTATTAAATTATAATGAAAACAAATAAAAATGAGATTTATTAATTATTATTTAGGGTCAACCCATTTAAACAATTATTATTATAGCGGTATCGGGATTTTGTAGTTTAGTGATTTAAGTATTTAGGTATTTAATGATTTATAGGTTTTATTTAAACAAAGAAATAATAAAAAAAATATTTTTTTTTGTTTTTTCACATGTTCAAAGGTTATTTCATTTGAAAATATAATACTTTTAAAATTTTTTTCAAAAGTGAATACAATAATTAGTTATAATAATTATTAAATCTATATATCATATAAATTAAATATACATATTTTTTTTGATAAATATTCTAATAATGATCAAAAATTAAATTAATAATCTATTATTAATAAGTTAGATATCAATTAAAATATAATTACAAAACCTAAAACGATTCAGAAACAAAATAAAATATATTACTATATAATAATTTTTTCTTTTTAATTTTTTTCTTCTTTTAATAAGTTTATCTATATTTTTTTGTTGAAAAATAATTTATATAAATTATATTTGTCTAACTTATAATTTATTTTGTAATTAATATTTATATAAAAATAAACAAAATATATAATTAAAATGAATATTTAAAATTATAATGAAAAAAATAAAAATGAGATTTATTATATATTATTTAGGATATACCTTTTTAAAAAATTTATCTATTTAGGGTTTTCGAGATTTAGAAGTTATTGATTTAAGTATTTAGGCATTTAATGGTTTATAACTTTTATTTAAACAATGAAATAATAAAAAAATTATTTTTGATATTTTTTCAAATTTTCAAATGTCTTAACATTTGAAAATATAATAAATTTAAAATTTTTTAAAAATGTGAATACAATATTTAGTAATAATAGTAATTATTACTATATATAATATAAACTAAATATAAACAAATTTATTGATGATATTATATCAATTATCAAAAAATAAATTAAGAAACTATTATTAATATGATAGATATAAATTAAAATATAATTCAAAAACCTAAAATGATTCAAAATCAAAGTAAAATTTATTACTAAATAATAATTTATTTTTTAGTTTTTGCATCATTTTATAAGCTTATATATTTTTTTGTTAAAAATATATTATTTAAATTATATTTGTCACTCATAATTTATTTTGTAATTAATATTTCTATAAATTATTTAAATTATATTAAAGGTATAAGAGTTTAAATGTTTAGGTATTTAGGGGCTTCGAGGTTAAGGAATTTAGAGATTTATGTATTTAGGAATTTAATGGTTTATATGTTTTATTTATACAATGATATAATAAAAAATTTATTTTTGTTATTTTTGTCATTTTCATAGGTTATAACCTTTGAAAATATAATAATATTTAAAATTTTTTTAAATGTGAGTACAAGATTTACTTATAATAATTTTAATAATTATATATCATATAAATTCAATATGAACAATTTTATTGATAGATATTATAATTATGATCGAAAATTAAATTAATAAACTATTAATAATAAGATAAATATTAATTAAAAAATATTTACGAAACCCAAATTGATTCAAAATTAAGGTAAAAAATATTACTGCATAATAATAATTAATTTTTAAAATTTTACTTATTTTTTTAGCATATATATATATTTTGATTAAAAATAAATTATTTAAATTATATTTGTCGCACTTATAATTTATTTTGTAATAAATATTTTTATAAAATAAACTTATAAATAATTAAAATGAATATTTAAAATAATAATAAATTGAAATAAAAATTAGATTTCTTAATTATTAAGCAGTATATAGTAGTTTAATGGTTTATGTATTTAGGCATTACGAGCCTTAGGAGTTTACTGATTTTATAGTGTATGCATTTAGTGGTTTATATTTTTTATTTAAAAATTAAAATACAGAATATTTAATTTTATTATTTGTATATATTTTCCAAGGTTATATCATTTGAAAATATAATAATTTTTAAATTTTTTTCAAATGTGAATTCAATATTTAGTTATAATAATCATTATATTTATATATCAAATAAATTCAATATAAACAATATAATTGATAAATATTCTAAATATGATCAAAAAAATAAAGTAATAATCTATTATTAATAAGATAGATATCAATTAAAATATAATAAAAAAACCTAAAATGAATCAGAAAAAATCTAAATATATTACTATGTAATAATTTGTTGTTTTGAAATTTTTATTTCTTTTAAAAAGATTATCCATATTTTTTTGTTGAAAATTAATTTATATAAATTATATTTGTCTAACTCATAATTTATTTTTTAATTAATATTTATATAAAAATAAACAAATAAATAATTAAAATGAATATTAATTATAATGAAAAAAATAATATTGAGATTTATTCTTTATTATTTTAGGTATACCAGTCTAATTTAAATTAGATATGTCTCACTAATAATTTATTTTGTAATTAATATTTCTATAAAAATAAACTGATAAATAATAAAAATAAAAATTTAAAATTATACTAAATAAATATTAAAATGAGATTTGTGAATTATTATTAATGTTTACTAGTTTAATGGTTTAAGTATTTAGAGGTTTTGTCATTTAGGAGTTTAGAGATTTATGTTTTTAGGCATTTAGTGGTTTATAGGTTTTATTTTTTGATCATTATTAGAATATTTATCAATAAAATTGTTTATATTGAATTTACATGATATATAATAATAAAGATTATTATAACAAAATATTATATTTACATTTGAAAATAATTTAAAAATTATTATAATTTTAAAGGTTATCATCTTTGAAAATGAGATAAAATCACAAAAATAAATTTTTTGTGATTTTATTGTTTATATAAAACCTATTAACTACTAAATGCCTAAACGCTTAAATCATTAAACTCCTAAACCCCAAAACCCCAAAACCCCAAAAACCCTTAAATACTTAAACATTTAAACCATCTTTAAAGGTTTAAGTATTTATAAATAATATATAAATATCTATCAATAAATAATAATTTATTAATTTATTTTTTGATCATTATTATATTTATATTTAGTTTATTAATATCTATCAATAAAATTGTTTATTTTTAATTTACATGATATATAATTATTAAGTTTATTATAACTAAATATTGTATTCATTTTTGAAAAAAATTTAAAAATTATTATATTTATAAAGGTTATAACCTTCATAATTGATAAAAAATTTGAAAAATAATTTTTTTGTTATTTCATTATATAAAAAAAACATATAAATTACTAAATGCCCTAAACACTTAAATCACTTAACTCTTAAACTCCTAAATACTTAAACCATTAAACTGGTATACCCTAAATTATTAATCATAAATATCATTTTTATTTGTATTCATTATAATTACAAAAGTCATTTTAATTATTTATTAGTTTATTTTTTTAGAACTATTAATTACAAAATAAAATTATGAATTTGACAAATATAATTTAAATAATTTATCTTCATCAAAAAAATTTATAAGCTTATAATAAGAATCAAAAATTTAAAAATAAAAAATTATTATTCAGTAATATATTTTAATTTGATTTTGAATCGGTTTAAGTTTTGGAAATATATTTTAATTAATATCTATATTATTAATAATAGTTTATTAATCTATTTTATGATGAGTATTATAATATCGATTAATAAAATTATTTATATTGAATTTACATTATATTTAATTTTTATAATTATTATAATAGGTTGTTCTAATAGGCTACAAGGTGGTTATTTTTTTAGATTTGAACTATGTTTTAAAAAAATTCCTTTGAGTGTGTGCATGAGAGATATTTTAGAAGAAATTACAATAATCAATATAAATAGCATCCTCAACAACTAGCTATTTCAACACATAGGGGTACAACTTTGGTTTGGTCTGTTAGCGTACATGAGTCAAATTACCTTTGATAGACCAGTGATTCAACATCAAATATGATGAGACATAATAGAGATAAAGTAAAAGCCCATATTATTTTGGTTAGAGCTTTAGCAATCATTCTAGAGTTGAGAGAGGAACAAAATAAATTATTTTAATTATTCAGTATAATTTTAATTTTTATTTTAATTATTTATCAGTTTATTTTTATAGAAATATTAATTACAAAATAAATTATTAGTGAGACAAATCTAATTTAAATTAAACCGGTATATCCTAAATAATAAAGAATAAATCTCATTTTTTTTTATTTTAATTTTAAATATTCAAATTTAATTATATATTTGTTTATTAATATATAAAAATTAATTACAAAATAAATTATGAGTTACAAAAATCTAATTTATATAAATTATTTTTCATCAAAATAATATATATAAACTTTTTAAAAGAAAAAAAAATTTCAAAACAAAAAATTATTATATAGTAATATATTTTGCTTTGCTTCTGAATCATTTTAGGTTTTCTAATTATATTATAATTGATATCTATCTTATTAATAATAGATTATTAATTTATTTTTTGATCATTATTAGAATATTTATCAATAAAATAGTTTATATTGAATTTATATGATATTTAAATATAATGATTTTTATAACTAAATATTGAATTCACTTTTGAAAAAAATTTAAAAATTATTATATTTTCAAAAGTTATAACCATAAAAAATGAGAAAAAATAATAAAAATAATTTTTTTTTATTTCATTTTTTAAATAAAACCTATAGATCATTAAATGCTTAATTACTTAAATCAGTAAGCTCATTAATCCCGAAACCCCTAAATACATAAACCTTTTAACAACTATATACTACTTAATAAATAATAAATCTCATTTTTATTTCTATTTAGTATAATTTTAAATATTCATTTTAATTATTTATAGTTTAATTTTTTAGAAAAATTAATTACAAAATAAATTTCGAGTGAGACAAATATTATTTAAATAATTTATTAAAAAAAAATAAGCTAATAAAAAAAAGAAAATTTTAAAAATTAAATATTATTATTTAGTAATATATTTTGATTTGATTTTGAATCATTTTGTGTTATGTAAATATATTTTAATTAATATTTATATTATTTATAATAGTTTATTAATTTAATTTTTGATCATTATTATAATATATATCATTAAAATTATTTATATTGAATTTATATGATATATAATTAGTAAGATTAATATAATTAAACATGGTATTCACATTTCAAAAAATTTTAAAAATTATTCTATTTTCAAAGGTTATAACCTTTGAAAATCAGAAAAAATTAAAAATAGAATTTTAAATTTTTATTATATAAATAAAACCTATAAACCACTAAATGCCTAAAAACATAAATTGCTAAACTTTTAAAAGATAAAACTCCTAAATAATCAAACCATTAAACAGGTATACCCTATATAATAAATCATAAATCTCATTTTAATTTGTATTCTTTATAATTTTAAATATTCATTTTAATTATTTATTAGTTTATTTTTTATAGAAATATCAATCACAAAATAAATAATGAGTGAGACAAATATAATTTTAAAAATTAATTTTTAATCAAAAAAAAGCTTATATAAAGAAGTAATAATTTAAAAACAAAAAATTATTATTTAGTAATATATTTTACTTAGATTTTGAATCATTATATATAAGTTTTGCAATTATATTTTAAGTTGCGATCAATCTTATTAATAATAGTTTATTAATTTATTATTTGATCATTTTTATAATATCGAACAATAAAATTACTTATATTCAATTAAAATGTCTTATAATTATTAAGTTATTATAACTAAATATTATATTTACATTTGAAAATAATTTAAAAATTATTATATTTTCAAAGGTTTAAACCTTCAAAAATAATAAAAAATCACAAAAATAATTTTTTATTATTTTATTATTTAAATAAAACTTATAAACCACTAAATCTCAAACATTTAAATCTCTAGACTTTTAAACTCCAAAACCCCCTAAATACTTGAACCATTAAACCTATATAACCTATATAATAAATAATAAATCTCATTTTTATTTGTATTCATTATAATTTAAAATATTCATTTTAATTATTTTTTAGTTTATTTTTATAGAAATATTAATTACAAAATAAATAATGAGTGCGACATATATAATTTAAATAATTTATTTTTTATGAAAAAAAATAAGCTTATAAAAATAAACAAAATTAAAAAATTTAAAATTTTATTTAGTAAAATAATTTACTTTGATTTTGAATTATTTTAGGTTCTGCAAATATATTTTAATTAATATCTATCTTATTAATAATAGTTTATTAATTTATTTTTTGATCATTATTATAATATATACTAATACATTTTTTTATATTTAATCTACAACAAATATAATTATTAAGATTATTATAACTAAGTATTGTATTTATATTTTAGAACTATTAAAAAATTATTATATTTTTAAAGGTTATAACCTTTGAAAATCACGAAAATTCATAAAAATAATTTTTTTTGTTATTTCATTGATTAAATAAAACCTATAAACACCTAAATGTGTAAACATATAAATAAATAAACTCCTTAACCCGAAAACCACAAAATACTAAAACAATTAAATAGTTATACCATAAATAATAAATCATAAATCATAAATCTCATTTTTATTACTATTTATTATAATTTTAAATATACATTTTAATTATTTATTAGTTTTATTTTATAGAAATATAAATTAAAAAATAAATTAATAGTGAGACAAATATAATTTAAATAATTTATTTTTCATCAAAAAATATATAGGCATATAAATGGATACAAAAATTTAAAAATTTAAAATTAATATTTTGTAAAATATTTCACTTTGATTTTGAGTCATTTTAGGTTTTGTAAATATATTTTAAACTATATTTATCTTATTAATAATAG
This sequence comes from Sapria himalayana, assembly GCA_029783825.1. NCBI lineage: Eukaryota > Viridiplantae > Streptophyta > Magnoliopsida > Malpighiales > Rafflesiaceae > Sapria > Sapria himalayana. The sequence continues at coordinate 38,095 of JAREIK010010306.1, read as the reverse complement.
GTTATTACTTTTTTATGAACATTATTATAATAAATATCAATAAAAAAGTTTATATTGAATTTATATGATATATAATTATTATGCTTATTATAACTTCATATTGTATTCACATTTCTAAAAAAAAATTAAAAATTATTATATTTTCAAAGGTTATAACCTTCAAAAATGATAAAAAATAACAAAAAATAATTTTTTTGTTATTTTATTTTTTATATAAAACCTATAAACCACTAAATGACTAAATACTAAAATGACTAAACTCCTAAACCCCGAAACCCATAAATACTTAAAAGATTTAATTAGTATAGTCTAAATAATAAATCATAAATCTCAGTTTTATTAGTATTCATTATAATTTTAAATATTCATTTTAATTATTTATCAGTTTATTTTTATAGAAATATTAATTAAAAAATAAATTATTAGTGCGACATATATAATTTAAATAATTTATTTTTTATCAAAAAAATGCTCATAAAAAGAGGCAAAATTTTAAAATTAAAAAATTATTATTTAATAATATATCTTATTTTGATTTTGAATCATTTTAGATTTTACAATTATATTTTAATTTATATCATTCTTATAAATACAAGTTTATTAAATTATTTATTAATCATTATTATAATATCTATCAATAAGATTTTTTATATTATGTTTATATTATATATAATTATTAAGATTATTATAACTAAATATTATATCCACATTTTAAAAAAAATTATATATTATTATATTTTCAAAGGTTACAACCTTCAAAAATTAAAAAAAAAACAAAAAATTAAATTTTTTGTTTGTTGTTTCTTTAAAAAAACTATAAATCACTAAAGGTCTAAACAATTAAACCACTAAACTTTTAAACCACAAAACACCTAATTACTTAAACCATTAAACCGGTATATCATGAATAATAAATAATAAATCTCAATTTTATTTGTATTCATTATAATTTTAAATATTCATTTTAATTATTTAGTAGTTTATTATTATAGAATTATAAATTACAAAATAAATTATGAGTGAGAAAAATATAATTTAAATAATTTATTTTTAATAACAAAAATATAAAGTTATAAAAAAAGCGAAACATTAAAAAAAATTATTATTTAGTAATATATTTTACTTTGATTTGAATAAATTTAATTTTGCAAATACTTTTTAAATAATAACTATTTTATTAATAATAGTATATTAATTTATTTTTTGATCATAATTCTAATATATAGCAATATAATTATTTATATTGAATTTAAATGAATTATAATTATTAAGGTTATTTTAAATAAATATTATATTGATATTTGAAAAAAATTTAAAAATTATTAAGTTTATAACCTTTGAAAATATCAAAAAATAATAAAAATAATTTTTTTGTTTTTTTATTTTAAAAAAAAACCTATAAACTACTAAATGCATACACAGTTAAATAAGTAAATTCTTAGACTCTATAATGCCTAAATACAGTAACCATTAAACTGATATATAATACATAATAAATAATAATAATAAATCTAATTTTTATTTCTATTTATTATAATTTAAAATATTGATTTTAATTATTTATTTGTATATTTTTATAGAAATATTTATTACAAAATAAATTATGAGTGAAACAAATATAATTTAAATAATATATTATATATCTAATAAAAATATACGCTTATAAAAGAAGTATAAATTTAAAAATAATAAATGATTATCTAGTAATATAAGTTACTTTAATTTTGAATCAATTTGGGTTTTGTAAATATTTTTTAATTAATATCTATCTTAATATTAATAGTTTATAAATTTAATTTTTGATCATTATTATAATATCTATCAATAAAATTATTTATATTAAATTTATATGATATATAATTATTAATATTATTATTACAAAATACTGTATTAAAATTTCAAAAAATTTTAAATATTATTATTTTTTCAAATGTTATAACCTATGAAAATGATAAAAAATTATAGAAATTTTTTTTGTTATTTTATTTATTTAAATAAAACCTTAAACCACTAAAAGACTAACAACATAAATCGCTAAACTTCTAACGACAGAACCTATATAACTTAAATCATTAAACTAGTATATATTAATAATAAATCATAAATCTCATTTTAATTTTTTTTCAGTATAATTTAAAATTTTTATTTTTATTATTTATCAATTTATTTTATAGAAATATTAATTACAAAATAAATTATTAGTGAGACAGATCTAATTTAAATTAAACCGGTATCCCTAAATAATAAATAATAAATCTCATTTTTTTTTCATTATAAATTTAAATATTCATTTTAATTATTTATTTGTTTATTTATATATAAATATTAATTACAAAATAAATTGAGTTAGAAAAATATAATTTATATAAATTATGTTTCATCGAAAAATTATTGACAAACTTTTTCAAAGAAAAAAAAATTTCAAAACAAAAAATTATTATAAAGTAATATATTTTGCTTTTCTTCCGAATCATTTTAGGTTTTGTAATTACATTTTAATTGATATCTATCTTATTAATAATAGATTATTAATTTATTTTATGATCATTATTAGAATATTTATCAATAAAATTATTTATATTGAATTTATATGATATATAAATATAATGATTATTATAACTATATATCGTATTCACATTTTAAAAAAATTTAAAAATTATTATAATTTCAAAGGTTATAACCTTTGACAATATCAAAAAAATAATAAAAATAAATTTTTTATTATTTTATTTATTTAATAAAACCTATAAACCACTAAATGCATACACAGTTAAATTAGTAAACTTTTAAACCTCATAATGCCTGAATACATAAACCATTAAACTGCTATATACTACTTACTAATTAATAAATCTAATTTTTATTTCTATTTATTATAATTTTAAATATTAATTTTAATTATTTATTAGTTTATTTTTATAGAAATATTTATTACAAATTAAATTATGAGAGCGACATATATATTTTAATTTGGGTTTTGTAAATATTTTTTAATTAATAAAATCTTTTTATTAATAGTTTATTAATTTAAATTTGATCATTATTATATTATCTATCAATAAAATTGTTTATATTGAATTTATATGATATATAATTATTAATATTATTATAACTAAATATTATATTCACATTTCAAAAAATTGTAAATATTATTATATTTTCAAAGGTTATAACTTATGAAAATGAGAAAAAATTACAAGTTTTTTTTTGTTATATTATTGTTTAAATAAAACCTATAAGCCACTAAATGCCTAAAAACATAAATTGCTAAAGTCCTAAACGACAAAACCTTTAAATACTTAAACCATTAATTTAGTAATATATTTTATTATTTATTTTGAATCATTTTAGATTTTGTAATTATATTTTAATTTATATCATTCTTATCTATAATAGTTTATTAATTTATTATTGATCATTATTATAATATCTATTAATAAAATTATTTATATTGAGTTTATATTATATATAATTATTAAGATTATTTTTACTGAATATTATATTCACATTTAAAAAAAATTAAAAATTATTATAATTTCAAAGGTTATAACCTTCAAAAATTAAAAAAAATCAAAAAATTAAATTTTTTATTTTTTCATTCTTTAAATAAAAACTATAAATCACTAAAGGCCTAAACACTTAAATCACTAAACCCCAAATTACTTAAATACTTAAACAATTAAACTAGTATATCCTGAATAATAAATAATAAATCTCTATTTTATTTGTTTTCATTATAATTTTAAATATTCATTTTAATTATTTATTAGTTTATTTTTATAGAATTATAAATTAAAAATAAATTATGAGGAAGACAAATATAATTTAAATAATTTAATTGTAATAACAAAAAATATAAACTTATAAAATGAAGCAAAACATCAAAGAAAGTATTATTTTGTAATATATTTTACATTGATTTTGAATAAATTTAAATTTTGCAAATATATTTAAAATAATATTTATTTTATTATTAATAGATTATTAATTTATTTTTTGATCATTAATATAATATATTTCAATATAATTGTTTATATTGAATTTACATGATAATCTAATCATTAAGATTATGATAACTAAATATAATATTCACATATAAAAAAAATTTTAAAATTGTTATATTTTCAAAGTTTAAGACATTCAAAATTGAGAAAAAATAACAAAAATAAATTTTTTGTTATATAATTGTTTAAATAAAACTTATAAACCATTAAATGCCTAAATACATAAATATCTAAACTGCTAAACCCCGAAGCCCCTAAATACTTAAACCATTAAACTCGTAAACCTTAAATATAATTTAAATAATTTATAGAAATATTAATTACAAAATAAATTATGTGTGATACAAATATAATTTAAATAATATATTTTTCATCAAAAAAACATATAAGCTTATAAATTTATGCAAAAACTAAAGAAAATTATTATTTATTAATAAATTTTATTTTGATTTTGAATCATTTTAGGTTTTTTAATTATATTTTAATTTATATCTATCATATTAATAATAGTTTATTAATTTATTTTTTGATAATTGATATAATATCTATGAATAAAATTGTTTATATTTAGTTTATATTATATATAGTTATAGTATTTATTATTACTAAATATTGTATTCACATTTTTAAAAAATTTTAAAATTATTATATTTTCAAACGTTATAACCTTTGAAAATTGGAAAAAATATCAAAAATAAATTTTTCATTATTTCGTTGTTTGAATAAAACCTATAAACCATTAAATGCCTAATACTTAAATCAATAACTTCTAAATTTTGAAAACCCTAAATAGATAAATTTTTTAAACATGTATATCCTAAATAATAAATAATAAATAATAAATAATAAATAATAAATAATAAATAATAAATAATAAATCTCATTTTAATTTTTTTCATTATAATTTTAAATATTTATTTTATTTATTTATTTGTTTATTTTTATATAAATATTACTTATAAAATAAATTATAAGTAATACAAATATAATAAAAAATTTAAAAACAAAAAATATTATATAGTAATATATTTTGCTTTGTTTCAGAATTATTTTAGGATTTGCAATTAAATTTTAATTGATATCTAACTTATTAATAATAGATTATTTATTTTTTTGATCATTATTAGAATATTTATCAATGAAAATTTTATATTGAATTTATATGATATATAAATTTAATAATTATTATAACAAAATATTGTATTCACTTTTGAAAAAAGATTTAAAATTTTTATATTTTCAAAGATTATAACCTTTTAACATGTGAAAAAATAAAAAAAATATTTTTTTTTATGTCATTGTTTAAATAAATCCTATAAAACACTAAATGTCTAACCACTTAAATCACTATACTACAAAATCCTGATACCCCTATATAGATAATCCTTTAAACCGGTATACCCTAATTAATAATTAATAAATCTCATTTTTATTTGTTTTCATTATAATTTAAAAAATTCATTTTGATTGTTTAGTTTTTTATTTATATATATATATATTAATTATAAAATAAATTATGAGTTAAAAATATAATTTCAAAAAATAATTTTTTATCAAAAATTGATAAGCTTATAAAAAGAATAAAAATTTTAAAATATATAATTATTATTAAGTAATATATTTATCTTTGCTTTTGAATCATTTTAGGTTTTGATATTATATTTTAAATAATATCAATCTTATTCATAATAGATTTTTAATTTATTTATTGATAATTATTAGAATATCTATTAATAAAATTGTTTATATTGAATTTGTATGATATATAATTATTATGATTATTATAAATAAATATTGTATTCACTTTTGAAAAAAATTTAAAAATTATTATATTTTTAAAGGTTATAATCTTAAAAAATGAGAAAGAATACAACAAATAAATTTTTTGTTATTTCTTTTTTAAATAAAACCTATCGATCACTAAATGTTTACTTACTTAAATCAGTAGCTCATAAAACCCAAAACCCCTAAATACATAAACCTTATAATAGCTGTATACTACTTAATAAATAATAAATCTCATTTTTATTTCTATCTATTATTATTTTAAATATTCATTTTTATTATTTATATTTTAATTTTTTATAAAAATTAATTACAAAATAAATTTCGAGTGAGACATATATTATTTATATAATTTATTTTTAATCATAAAAAAATATAAGCTTATAAATATATGGAAAAAATTAAAAATTAAATATTATTATTTAGTAATATATTTTTATTTTATTTTTAATCATTTTGTGTTATGTAAATATATTTTAATTAATATTTATATTATTAATAATAGTTTATTAATTTAATTTTTGATCATTATTAAATTATTTATCAATAAAATTGTTTATATTGAATTTATATGATATATAATTATTAATATTAAAATAACTAAATATTGTATTCACATTTCAAAAAATATTATTATATTTTCAAAGGTTATAACCTATGAACATGATAAAAAATTACAAATTTTTTTTTGTTATTTTATTATTTAAATAAAACCTATAAACCACTAAATGCCTAAAAAGATAAATTGCTAAACTCCTAAACGACAAAACCTCTAAATACTTAAACCATTAAACAGGTGTAAATTATTAAAAAAATCATAAATCTCAATATAATTTTTATTAAGTATAATTTTAAATTTATATTTTAATTATGTATCAGTTTATTTTTATACAAATATTAATTACAAAATAAATTATTAGTGAGACATATCTAATATAAATAAAGTATTTTTCATCAAAAAAAATATATATCCTTATAAAAATAGGCAAAATTTTAAAAACAAAAATTTATTATTTAGTAATATATTTTATTTTGATTTTGAATCATTTTAGATTTTGTAATTATATTTTAATTTATATCATTCTTATTAATAATAGTTTATTAATTTTTTATTGATCATTATTATAATATTTATTAATAAAATTATTTATATTGAGTTTACATTATGTATAATTATTAAGATTATTATAACTAAATATTTATTCACATTTAAAAAAAATTAAAAATTATTATATTTTCAAAGGTTATAACCTTCTAAAATTAAAAAAAAACATCAAAAAATTACATTTTTTATTTTTTCATTCTTTAAATAAAAACTATAAATAACAAAAGGCCTAAACACTTAAATCATAAAACCCCAAAATACCTAAATACTTAAACCATTAAACTAGTATATCCTGAATAATAAATAATAAAGCTCTATTTTATTTGTATTCATTATAGTTTTAAATATTTATTTTAATTATTTATTAGTTTATTTTTATAGAATTATAAATTAAAATTAAATTATGAGGAAGACAAATATAATTTAAATAAACTACTTTTAATAAAAAAAATTATAAACTTATAAAGAGAAGCAAAACATCAAAAAAATTATTATTTAGTAATATATTTTATTTTGATTTTGAAAAATTTCTGTTTTGCAAATATATTTTAATTAAAATCTTTCTTATTAATAATAGTTTATTAATTTATTTTTTGATAATTAATATAATATCTATCAATATAATTATTTATATTGAATTAACATGATATATAATTATTAATTTTATCTTAAATAAATATAGTATTCACATATAAAAAAAATTTAAAAATTGTTATATTTTCAAAGGTTATAACATTCAAAAATGATAAAAAATAACAAAAATAAATTTTTTGTTATATCATTGTTTAAATAAAACTTATAAACTATTAAATGCCTAAACACATAAATCTCTAAACTCCTAAACCCCCAAGCCCCTAAATACTTAAACCTTTAAACTCGTAAATGTTAAATATAATTTAAATAATATATTGAAATATTTAATTACGAAATAAATTATGAGTGATACAAATATAATATAAATAATTTATTTTTCATCAAAAAAATATATGAGCTTATAAAAAGGAGCAAAAACTAAAAAACAAAAATTATTATTTAGTAATAAATTTTACATTGTTTTTGAATCATTTTAGGTTTTTTAATTATATTTTAATTTATATCTATCATATAAATAATAGCACATTAATTTATTTTTTGATAATTGATATCAAATCTATCAATAAAATTGTTTATATTTAGTTTATAGTATATATAATTATAATGATTATCATTACTATATATTGTATTAACATTTTTAAAAAAATTTAAAATTATTATATTTTAAAAAGTTATAACCATTGAAAATGGGAAAAATATCAAAATTATTTTTTTTATTTCATTGTTTAAATAAAACCTATAAATGACTAAATGCCTAAAAACATAAATCGCTAAACTCCTAAACGACAAAACCTGTAAATTCTTATTCCATTAAACTGGTATAGATTAATAATAAATCATAAATCTCATTTTAATTTTTATTCAGTATAATTTTAAATTTTTATTTTAATTATTTATCAGTTTATTTTTATAGAAATATTAATTACAAAATAAATTATTAGTGAGACAAATCTAATTTAAATTAAAATAGTATCCCTAAATAATAATTAATAAATCTCATTTTTTTTCATTATAATTTTAAATATTCATTTTAATTTTTTATTTGTTTATTTATATATTAATATTAATTACAAAATAAATTGAGCTAGACAAAAATAATTTATATAAATTATTTTCATCAAAAAATTATGGATAAACTTTTTAAAAGAAAAAAAATTTTTTTAAAAAAAAATTATTATATAGTAATATATTTTGCATCGCTTCTGAATCATTTTAGGTTTTGTAATTATATTTTAATTGATATCTATCTTATTAATAATAGATTATTAATTTATTTTTTGATCATTATTAGAATATTTATCAATAAAATTATTAATATTGAATTTACATGATATATAATTATTAACATAAGTATAACTAAATATTATATTTACATTTTAAAATAATTTAAAAAATATTATATTTTTTAAGGTTATCATCTTTGAAAATGAGATAAAATCACAAAAATAAATTTTTTGTTATTTTATTATTTATATAAAACCTATAAACTACTAAATGCCTAAACGCTTAAATCATTAAACTCCTAAACCCCAAAACCCAAAAACCCTTAAATACTTAAACATTTAAACCATCTTTAAAGGTTTAAGTATTTATAAATAATATATAACTATCTATCAATAAATAATAGTTTATTAATTTATTTTTTGATCATTATTATATTTATATTTAGTTTATTTATATCTATCAATAAAATTACTTATTTTTAATTTACATGATATATAATTATTAAGTTTATTATAACTAAATATTGTATTCATATTTGAAAAAAATTTAAAAATTATTATATTTATAAATGTTATAACCTTCAAAATTGATAAAAAATTTGAAAAATAATTTTTTGTTATTTCATTATTTAAATAAAACACATAAACTACTAAATGCCCTAAACACTTAAATCACTAAACTCTTAAACTCCTAAATAATCAAACCATTAAACTGGTATACCCTAAATAATTAATCATAAATCTCATTTTTATTTGTATTCATTATAATTTTATTATCCATTTTAATTATTTATTAGTTTATTTTTATAGAAATATTAATTGCAAAATAAAATTATGACCGAGACAAATATAATTAAAATAATTTATCTTCATCAAAAATATTTATAAGCTTATAAAAAGAATAAAAAATTTAAAAATAAAAAATTATTATTTAGTAATATATTTTAATTTGATTTTGAATCATTTTAAATTTTGCAAATATATTTTAATTAATATCTATCTTATTAAAAATAGTTTATTAATCTATTTTATGATCAGTATTATAATATCGATCAATAAAATTATTTATATTGAATTTACATGATATTTAATTTTTATGATTATTATAATTAAATTTTGTATTAACATTTGAAAAAAAATTAAAAATTATAATATATTGAATGGTTATAACCTTGAAAATGAGAAAAAATCATAAAAATAATTTTTTTGTTATTTAATTATTTAAATAAAACCTATATACGACAAAATACCTAAATCCTTAAATTACTAAACTCCTAAACCCTGATACTGTTGTACCACACACACATAGCGACGGATCACAGTACACTCATGCACATATTCTTGTCCATTTTGTGTAGCATTTAGAGGGGCCAGCAAGTCCTGTAAACAACCAGAAGTAAGTGCAACCATCTTGTATAGGGCCCAACTAGCAAGCCGAGATGATAAAATTCAGACAACTGACGAGACCGAGCAAAGTGGTCGGGATTAAACCTAGGAGTAGCTAGGAGTGGGTCACACTAGCTATATCAGGTAGCTTAGAGGGCCACCCAACCGTCACACAACAGGAATAGTGGGTAATCCATGATTAATTGGAGAGTCGGCAAAATCTGAAGCATCACCAAGCAGGGCCAGTAAGCAATGGAGTCCAGACTAGCCACACGAGAGCGAAAGATTCAAACTTGTAGTTTATGTTTGTAGTCTTATTTGTATTTTGCACTTAGTATGCACCATGTACTTGTAGAGACGGATCATGACATACTCACAAACACAATCTTGTGTGTTCTCTATGTAGTATGCAATGAGGGCAACTGGACCCACGAGTATCTCTAAGTGGGGCCGACTAATGCATTTTGTAAATACACATTAGGCGATGCTACACTCCCGGGAGCAGAAGACCCATCTTTATAGCAGAAGACACATTAGGCGATGCTACACTCCCGGGAGCAGAAGACCCATCTCATAGTGGGGCCGACTATGAGATGGACCTAATCACACGTGCACACCGATGTATGCATATTTTTTGATATTTTGTCGATGCAACATATAACCACTTCTTGGAGCTTGAGGAGGAAGCATTCTAACCCAAAAGATACTCTTTTGTGGATCATTGGAGCAAAAGAATGTGGAATTCAGAGGTGAGAATGAATTGACAAAGTGCCATAGATGTGGACTTGTTGATTTATGGGTATTCAGTTTTACATGCATTCTATTGCATAGCAATGACATAGGCAAACGCTTGATGCTGCATGTCACACACATGCACAATCTTATATTTGCATAGTTTTAATATGGTGCATCATTCAAGTTCCTCGAAAAGGTTTGGACGAATCTGAATGGAAAGGACGTAGTGCTCATAATGACTCAATGCCAACTCTGATGTCCGGGAATGCCAGGTGATTTTAGTTGTATTTGTATGCTTGGAATTATTAGGAATTATGTTGTTCTATGTATTTTATGCATAGAATCATTAAGGTGCATAGGATTTGGTGGGCTGGCCTAAATTAGTCAGCTTTTTAGTCTCTTGTAAGTTGTGAGCCTAAATGATAAATAAAGTGTGTATTTTCGAAAAAAAAACAAAAAAAAAACAAAAAAAAACCATAAAACCTATATTTTAAAACCTAAACCTTAAACCATAAACTATAACCCTAACCCATAAACCCTAAATCCTAAATCTCATGTTTTACACTTTTATAATCAAATGACTAAGTGTTAAATTTAAAATGAAATTTACAACTTTTAGGAATGTCATAGTTTTTATTTTTGTATATGTAACACAAAGTCATGACTCAAGGGGTGAGTTATGGATTCAGTCTCTTTCTTGCTTTAGATTATTGTAGCATTAGCAATGGTCATGATTGTATATTTTGTCTCTAGAACACAAAATCATATCGATGAGAATATGCCATAACTTGTGTCTCTCTGTTGAACATATTGTTATGGCGTTAAGAACGATCAAGAATACATATTTAATCACTATAATACTGGGTCACAGTATTCGATATGAACATAGCTTTTGCATTTTATCTTTATATTGCAAAGTCATTGCACTAGGAATGATTGTAACTTTGGACATTCCTCAAGAGCAAAAGACATGACCCTAGAAATAGTTAAAGATCGAGTACTACTCTTTAAAACTTTCTATAGCTAAAATTCATGGGATTGGAAATATCTCTATGGCTTTTTCCTTTGATTTGTGACCTCAAGTGTCAATATGCAAGACTAATATTTTGAGAAATAATTAAAACATTTTTTACATTTAAATATGATTAATTTACACCTTTTTTGGTATTGTGAGCTTGTATACATAACTCATTTAATATAAAAAGAAAGAAATGATACTTTTCATATCCATGAGGATATTAAAAAAAGGCTTAGACATGCCAATAAAATAAATTTTTTGATTCTTGATTGAAAGAGAGCCCATACTTCTTGCCCTGCTCAAACCACCCTGGGGCTAGTTTGTTCTAATAGGCTACAAGGTGGTTATTTTTTAGAGGCGAACTATGTTTTAAACAATTTGCTTTGAGTGTGTGCATGAGAGATATTTTAGAAGAAATTACAATAATCAATATAAATAGCATCCTCAACAACTAGCTATTTCAACACATAGGGGTACAACTTTGGTTTGGTCTGTTAGCGTATATTAGTCAAATTACCTTTGATAGCCCAGTGATTCAACATCAAATATGATGAGACATAATAGAGATAAAATAAAAGCTCATATTATTTTGGTTAGAGCTTTAGCAATCATTCTAGAGTTGAGAGAGGAACAAAATAATTTATTTTAATTATTCAGTATAATTTTAATTTTTATCTATCAATCTAATTTAAATAAATTATTAGTTTATTCAATTTATTATTCAGTATCAATATATTTAATTATTCAGTATAATTTATTTTTATAGAAATAAATATATTGATAATTTATTATTCAGTATAATTTTTATCAATCTATCAATCTAATAAATAAGTAGATATATAATTTCAAATAAATATAATTTCAAAGGAAAGGAAATAGATAGATAGATAGAATTAATTTCAAATACCCTATTAAAATTATACTGAATAAAGGAAAGGTATATTTTATGCATTGTACACAAGGTTTTAATCCTTTTCAATGCAATTTGTATGGCTAAATGTATGATATTCCAAAATAATATAGACATAATATTTTATATGTGCTCAGAAAATTCAATCTTCAAAATTGTCCATAGCATACAAATCATTGCCATGCTCTCTTAGTGACTATCTTTTCCAAATTCTTTTTTATGGAGTTTTGGATTTTTCAATCTCCTCTTTTTCAAAAAAATTTTAGAAGCTTCCCACTTCTCTTTCATGATGAGTTGGAATGTGACTTCCTTCCCTATTAGCTATAGAATAGTTTTTCAAGCATCTAATGGTTTGTTAACTACCTTTGTTACTAGCAAGATCAAATCTTACTTAGACCATATTTACTAGGATTAAATTGCAACTCTATGTTATGCACAATGAAAGGGACTTTTATCTTTTGGGATATTCCACTTAGTTGATTAACTTTGAATTCTAGCTTCTTACCTTGGATAATACTCAATGGTTTCACATCCAATGGTGCTAGGGTATCAAAGTTGTTCATGTATAAGAGAACAATCACTTCATCATGATGCTAAAAATCTTGAGTTGTGGAGGTCATGTTTGTGATGTGTCCTCCATCCATGCCTCAAACATATACACTCAATTGTATATTATTCATATCAACTTCTATTTTCCAGACACTTAGAGTGAGTGTCTACCTTTTTCTCTCTTAGGTTTATCTATTCTTTATTTACTACTTTCTTCAACCAAAAAAATTAATTTTAATAGGGTATTTGAAATTATATTTCCTTAGTTATTCATTTTTCTCATTCCTTTCCTTAGTTTATTATTCAGACACTTAGTTATATTTCCTTAGTTATTCAGACACTTAGTTATTGTTTGTAGGAATGCAAGTCGACAGGTTAAGAGCCCACCTAAACCCAAGCTAAATCCAACACATCAACCTGCATTATGTTCAAATCCCTTGTAAGAGACTAAGTATAGAACTATTCATCATGTATAATGAAAATGATAAATCAAGGTTTTATTATAGTTTTGGATGGCACAACAAACAAGCTTGAACAAAGAGACATTGCTTATGATGTCGCATAAAGGTATTTTGTAAGTTTTCGAGTTGATCACATAGCAATTAAAAAAATATCAAAAATAAATTAGTGAGCAAGAATAATTAATAGTCTTGCAAAGGAGCCAAAAAAATCCAAATTATCGAGAGAAAAAAGAACATGAAAATAGAGTAGGCTTATAGCTCTTAAGTAGCAATTACATGCATAACAAAAAATCCAAATCATTCTAATCTTCAAATAGAAAAAAAAATTAGGCTTGCATCTCTTTAATTACAAAAAAAAATAACAAAAATAATTTAATATTATCCATTGATACCACTAAAAGGTAGGAATATTGCTTTGAGAAGTATTTTCTTAAATTAGTTCAATTTTAGAATTTTATTAAATAGATTTTCTTGACAATGAAAGTACTATTCATTTTATTTTGTTGCTTCCAAAAATAGCACTAACATTTATCTAACTTTGCAAAAAAAAATGGAATTCCTCCACAACACTAATAATAATAATAAGACTTAATATTTTCATCCTTAAATCTATTTATATATATACATATATATAATGGATAATTATGTTATGGAATCCAAAATAAAAAATATATATGATTTCGGTTATATTTTAGTACCTAAATTCAGATACTCATCATTATCCCAATATAATGAAAAAAAACATTATGCATAAACTCATTTCTACTTACTCAGTATGTAGAAATGAGTTTACGCATATGTTTATGCATAAAGAGTATGTATAAACTCCATATGCATATGTTTTTATTTATGAAAAAAATGAGTTTATGCATAAACTCATATGCATACTTGAGTATATGCATACTGTATGATTAAAAGAAGGTAATTATTAGTATATGAATTTGGAAGACCAAGATCATAAATATTTTGGATTTGGGTCCCCAAATGTTATATTAAAATTAAAAATTGTAATAAAACATTATTATTTTCATTTTGGGTCCCCTTAACATTTTTTCCTTTAACTTTATAACTTTTATCAACTTTTGATGCAATGAAGTGCATCAACTTTGTTTATCTCACCGAAGTTTTTAATATATTTTAATCTAAAATAATAGTTTCAGAATTCAAAAATCAATTTTTGATTCTCATATGGTTTACCAAAATATGCTTTTTCAAAGAATAATGTTAGGTTCAAATCCAGGGCTTACACCCATTTAATAATGCTACCAACCATCTAACTAGTAACTTTTTAGAAATCTTGGATTCAAAAAAACTTTATAATGATAACAGAAGTAGGCTTTGATAATTTTAAGTGTTAGAATTATGATTATATGTGTAACTATATGTATACCTACATGTAACTATATTTATAATTACATGTATAATAACATACAACATTATATTTTCCTTTATGTGTATTACTATGTATAAATATTTGTATAACTATATATAAATATTTTTATAACTATATAACACTCTACAACATTAAATATAACTATATTTATAACTCTTTATACATATATATAAATCTATATATTTTTTTATAACTTTATATATTTATGTATAACTATTTGTATGAATATATTTATATATAGATATATGTTCAAATATATCAAAATATTATAAGCTATATATACTATATGTATAATAACATATATCTATAAATAATTGCATCTTATTATATATATAACTATAAAAGCTTTATACTTAACTATATTTAAATATATAATTTACATCTTATATTTAATTTACATTTGTATATATTAGTATATAAAAATGTATTTTACTATATCTTTACCTATACATATCTATATGTATAAATATATAAAATTATATGAATAAATATATATACCCACATGTATAGATATAAATATAACTATATGTGTAACTATATGTATAACCACATATAACTATATTTATAGTTACATGTATGAAAACATAAAACATTATGTTTAATTATATGTGTATAACTATATATAAATATTTGTAAAACTAAATAAACTTTATGTAATTAAATATAACTATATTTATAACTATTTATACATATATGTTTACATATATGTAAATCGATATATTTGTTTATAACATTGTATATATTCATGTATAACTAAATATAATTACTCGTATGAATATATATATATATATATATATATGACTAAATGTTTAATGATATATAAATTTTTATAACTATATATATTATATGTATAATAACATATAACTATAAATATTTCTATCTATCTATATGTATACCTATAAAAACTGTATACATAACTATATTTAAATATATAATTAATATGTATTTACTATACTTTTTTATATAATAGTATGAAAAATGTATTTTAGTATATCCATACCTATACATAGCTATATGTATAAATATATGAAATTATATGAAAAAATATATATACATACATGTATAAATATAAGTTTAATTATATATGTAAATATATGTATAACCACATGTAACTATATTTATAATTATATGTATAAAAACATACAGCATAATGTTTAACTAAATGTTTATAACTATATATAAATATTGTAAAACTATAAAAAACTCTATATAAATAAATATAACTTTATTTTTAATTATGTATACATATATGTATACATATAAGTAAATCTATATAATTGTTTATAACTTTATCTACATTTATTTATATTTACTTATAACTATTTGTATGCATATATCTATATATAATTATATGTTTAACTATATGTAACTATTTATAACTACATTTACTATATGTATCCTAACATATAATTATATATGGGATAATACAATTTTGTTGCACTAACTTGAAATAAAATGGCTAAAGATATAATATCAACAATATGTAAGCACATAGCATGAGAGTGTCCGTTGATTATGCTCATATATGATATAATACAAATAAGGGTTGTACTCTTACCTAAACCCATCCTTTGGGCCTCAGGCTCAAATATGAACTTATGTATAACAAAAGATATAATATTTGATAGGTTTGTACAGAAGAAATTTTATTTTCTTTTATATAATTCGTCATTCTCACACTGCACTCTCTATATGTCTCTCCCTCCCTCTACAATTATTTCTGTCCTTCTCTTCCTCTTTTTCTTTATGTCACACTCTATCTCTTGTAATTTTTTTTCTCGCTCGTCTTTCTTGCTTGTTCTCTCTCTCTCTCTCCACCCCCTCTTTCTCTCTCCCTATCTCTCTTCCTCTCTCCCCCCTCTCTCCCCCCTCTCTCCCCCTCTCTCCCTTTCACTATTTCTCTCCCCCTCTCTCTTCCTCCTCCTCTCTCTCCCTCTTTCTTTTCTGTCTCCCCATTTATGTGCCCCTCTTTCTATCCACCTTATCTCTCTCTCTCTCTCTCTCTCTCCCTCTCCTCCTTCAAACTTTGAATGCCTTCCTTTTTTGTTTTCCTTTCTTTTGCATTATCATATTTTGCACCCTTTGTCTAGTATTACTATGATATCTATTAATCTTTTTCGTTCTAAATATTTCTTTATCTATGAATGTAGATTCTACAAACACATTGCCTCAATATTAATGATTTTTAAGTTTTAAATATTAATTTGTAATTAATTTTATTTAATTATTTGTATATTTTGAAGTAAGAGAATGTTTTATTTATAATAATGATTGGGCATTATTTTTTGTAAATAAAATAAGGCAAAATGAGTGTAGATCATCAATTGATGTACAGAAGGGGTTATTAATGAATTTTTGAATAAAGATTTTTTGACTGGACTTGAAACTTTCATCGATTATGCATGTAGTCAATCGAAATTGATGGATATAAAAAAAAGTTAAGTGTCCATGTAATCATCACAAGTATCAAAATAACTCTTTTTGTGATGCAAACCCTATAAGATATCATTTGGCTGAATATGACTTTGTGCCAAATTATTTTGTTTGGATTTATCATTGAGAAAGTACAATGGCTCTGAATATTGACAAAATAAGGGTACTGAATCATTTGCTTGTGGTGAATAATCATCAAACACATACCATGGGAATGATCACAGAAGCTGCTAGTGCTGACTTCAGAATGGATTATATGGATGAACCAACTAATCATGAAGCTTAGAAATTTTATGAAATACTTAAAGCTATAGATAAAAAGTTATGGCCTGGTTGTAAAACAAATTTGCAATTATCACTTATGGCTCGACTAATGAGCATTAAGTAAGAAAATTATATGTCAGAGAAATTATTTGATTAGGTGAAAGAATTAATGAAGGAGATTGTTTTGGATAATAATTTGATCACTAACAACTTTTACAACACTAAGAAGTTACTATGAGGAATGGGTCTACAAGTAAAAAAAATTGATTGTTGTTTAAATGGATGCATGCGATATTGGGGCGGTGATAGTGATTTAATTAGCTGTAAGTTTTGTGATCATCCTCGATTTAGGAAGACACCTCGTGTTTTAGATACGCGACAAAAATTAAAGGTTGTCTTAAAGAAGATGTATTATTTTCCATTAATTCCTCGATTACAAAGACTATATGCATCAAATGCAATAGCAAATGATATGAGGTGGCATTCTGAGCATGAGGTTGAAGAAGGGGGAATGCGTCATCCATTAGATTCACTTGCTTGGAAGCAATTTAATTATATACATAAATATTTTGCAGCATAAAGTCAAAATGTGAGATTCAGTCATTGCACTGATAGATTTCAGCCATTAGGGCAATCTGGATAATAGTATTCAACATAGCCAGTGATAGTGACACCTTATAACTTTCCTTCGTGGTTGTGTATGAAGGAGCAATATATGTTTTTGTCAATATTGGTTCCAAGGCCAAAACATACAAAAGACATGCTGGGTATTTTCTTACAGCTTCTTATTGTAGAGTTAAATCATTTGTGGGATATTGGCGTGAATACATATGATATCTCAAAGGAGCAAAATTTCATTATGCAAGTAGCCATTATGCTGATGGTAAGTGACTTTCGTGCATATTCAAAGTTTTTTGGCTGGAGAACTACAGGATGATTTGCATGCCCGTATTGCATGAAAAAATCTGATTCATTTACCCTCAAATTTAGTTGTAAATAGTTATGGTTTGACAACTATCATAAGTTTATACCTAAGAATCATCCATTTTGAAGAAAAATAACTGCATTTTGAAAAAATAAAACTGTGATGAAGGTTGCACTAGCAGTTTGTTCAGGAGATGATATTATGACAAAGATTCATGGTTTGAGTTTGAAGAAGGTAACTGAAAAAGAAGATACTGGAAGTAATGGACAAATAGATAAATTATTTGGCTGGAGGAAAGATAGAATATTTTGGGACTTGCCCTATTGGAAGTCTAATTTAATTCGTCATAACTTAGATGTAATGCATATTGAAAAATAATATGTTTGACAATGTTATCAACACTGTCCTTAATGTAGATGGAAAAACAAAAGATACTTTAAAATCAAGACAAGAGCTGGATGATTACTGTCGACATCCTGAATTGAAACTGAATGAGGAAATAGAAAAATTCACTAAAGCTTGCTACACACTTGATAAGAAGGCAAGACATATATTATGTGAATGTGTTAAAAATTTGAAATTCCCTGATGGATATGTGTCAAATATGGGTAGATGCGTGGATAGGAAGAATCTTAATTGATTTGGAATGAAAAGTCATGACTGTCATGTATTTATGCAGAGATTAATACCAATTTCATTCCACGAAATACTTCTCCTAAGTGTTTGGAAGGTCCTTACAGAACTTAGTTTTTTTTTCAAACAGCTAACTACAACCACAATCAGAATAGATGATATGTTGAGGTTAGAGAATAACATTCCACTTATTATTTGTAAGCTTGAACTAATATTCCCACCAATTTTTTTTTTGACTCAATCGAACATTTTCCAATCCATTTGGCATATGAAGCAAGGATTGTAGGGCCAGTGCAATTCAGGTGGATGTATCCTTTTGAGAGGTAAATACATATAATTTGATGTGTTATGTTATTTTGTACAAAAAGTAATATTGTAATTTAATCTAATTGAAATCTAACATTATGATTGTAGGTATCTTTGTAAGTTGAAATTGAATGTTAGAAACAAGGAAAAACTTGAAGGTTCAATTTGCAATGCATATTTAGTAGAAAAAACATCATCGTATTGTTCTTATTATTTGGAGGACCATGTCAATACAAAGAATAGAAATGTACCACGAAATGATGAAGATCATGTGATGGTAGAAGATGATTCTGTGGACAAACTATCTATCTTCAAGCACCCTAGAAGAGTATTTGGAAGAGCAATGAAAAGATGTATGATAGTTGAAGAGTACAAAGAAACCCGGAGCTACATTTTACTTAATTGTTAAGATGTTGCATCATATATTGAGTATGTATACCAAAAATGGTTGCAGCTTTAATCATAGTTTAATTTTATCTTTGATAGGAATTATTAAAAATTGATATACACCCTTCTCTTTCTTTTTATATTTGTACTGTATTTATGTTGAGCAGTTAAAATATAAGTAACTAGTAATTTTCAGCAATGATGTCGATTATATGCTAGAAACTAAATTTGCGAATTAGTTATATGTTAAAACATTATGTGAGAATTATTAAGTTTTAAATTTTTAAATTATTTAATTTATTAGTATCTTTTATTTATTAATATCATTTTTTTAATTTATGTCACATGCAATTGTTCCTTCAAGTTGAGATTCAAATATTTTCATTCAGAATCTAAGTAAAGACCCATTTAGATATGTGACAACCTATCATGGGTATTTTGTTAATGGATATACATTTCACACAATTGGCCACTATTATTCTAAAATAATAATGAATAGTAGTGTATGCATTAAAGGCTCATGTTATAGTGCAGATGAAATTGATTATTATGGTCAATTCAAAAAAGTTATTGAGTTGGAGTATCCTGGAATCAAAAATAACATGGTTGTATTATTTAAGAGCGAGTGGTTTGATCCTACATGAAATGTGGGTACAAAGATTCATTTTGATTATAAGTTAGTGGATGTTAACCATAATAACACATATAATCAATATGAGCCATTTATTATGGTAGTTCAAGCTGCTCAAGTATATTAATTGTACATATCTGAGTTTATCTCGTGATAAGAGAGATTGGTGGGCGATTTATAAAATCAAAGCCCGATCAAAATTTGAAGTACCAACATCGTAACAAAGAAGTGCAGACTTAGATATTGCACTGGCATTCCAGAAAGATGACATAAATAATATTGAGCCTGTAAATGTAGATGAAGATCCAGAAAATTTATGAGACTCAAATGGTGGCATAATAGAAATTGAAGATTATCAATTTCTATCTGAAGATGAGTTTGAACTTCTTTCAGAATCAGACGAAATATCAAAAGATCCATTGGAGGATGACATTGATGCCGATAATTAAATTGTTATAATATTTTTATAATTTAAATTATCAAAGACTTTTTATATTTTGTTGAAATCTATCGATGTGTTTTATTCAAAAATGCATGCTTGTTCATCATATCTCTAATATTTATTCTATGTTTTATTTTGTACAGCAGATGGCGGCTAAAGGACATGGTCATGGTAGAGGTCAAAAGAAGTAGTGAGGGTACGAAATTGGCTCTAAGAGAGTGGCATCTTGTTGTAGCAGTCATGCTTCTAATTCATCTGTCTCAGCAATGATGTATGAGTCGGTCGAATAACAAGCACTAGAAACAAATGAACGTATTATAATTAGGGACACCAAAATGAAAAAGAAGGATCAAAAAATATCTAATTTGAAGGAAGAAATATATGATTTTAAAGAACAAAAGGATGAGGAGTATACTAATCTGATTGAAGAAATAAAAGAAATTAAAGAAATGAACCATGAGAGGAAAGAAATTAAGAATGTAATGCAACAGTAGATGTCCTATATGAAGTCATAGTTAGTGACATTGGCGAAATAGATAGCATTCCAAGATCCAGTTGCGAATCCTCACAAGAGAGGCTAGCATTCCCTACAAATTATAAGGATGATTGAGTATGAAAATTATTTCTGAACTGTTATTTATTTTTTTCTATGTGCATCAAATGATTATGATATTTTTTTGTAGGTTTCAATTTTTGATATTCTGGTTTTGTTCTTTGCTTTTCCGATTAACCTAATTATGAATCTTTGCAGGACACATTATGTGAGACAAGAAAAAATCTTGATTTAAAGCATTCAGACATTATCACGGTCATTCTAATGCTTGGGTCCAATATTTACTGATTTCAACTTTATCAAAAAGACGGCTAGCTTATCTTATCTTATTATTCTTAAAACATTTTTTTGCACTCTTTATCTCTAAATATAATTGCTGGACATCTTTTAGAATTTTTTTGAAGCTGTATGACAATCAACTTAATTTGTGTTTGTTCATGTCTAATAATTTTTTTATATATCTGTGAATATATCTTTGTGTCTTCTAATTTTTTATTTAGATTTTTAGCCTATTATAGGTATATAAAAGCCTATTTTCAATAGCAGCACCAGTAGTAGTGATGATAGTGATGGCAGCGACGGCAGCGGTGGTAGATAAAGTGGCACTGGCAGTAGCAGCGGCAATAGTAGTAGCGGCACGAGTGGCAATGACAGCGGGAGCAGTAGCAATGGCAACAAATGCGGTATATACGTACGTATATAGTCAGTATATACATACATATAATACTATAGCATTTTATGTACATATATACTGAGTATATATATGTACTCAGTATATATGTACACATAATACTATAGTTATATGTAAATATACTATAGTAATATATGTACGAGTGAAATGCTTGTATATATGTACATATTTACTACATCAATATATATTTATCAAAAGATAGTTTTTTTTATTTATTTTGATTTGATTTTGTGATTTAAATTTCATACAAATATGGTACCGAATTTTTTCCCATACGAAGCTTGTATAAGTAAAAAGATATTTAAACAAACATGATGCACCGTGAACTAGACATCTTTTTCACAACAAATAGTTGGTGATTGGAGGAGCTGAGGGAGCTAAAGCAACGTCAATGCATGAATAGATTATACTTTATGCACTGTCAGTATATACATTGATTAATAAGATATAATATAACTTTGTTATTTATTTGTTATAGTTATTTAAAAATTTGTATTAGAATAAGTCATCAAATGAATTTTTTTTTGTTTAATTTAAAATTTTTATTTATAGTTTCTGTTTTTATTAAATTTAATTTAAAAAAATTAAATTATTTTATTAAATTTTTGTTGATACTGCAATCAACTTTAATTTGTGTTTGTTCTTATCTATAATAACTATTTTTATATATCTGTGAATATGATTGTGTTTCTCTGAATTTTTGGGTAGAGTTTTAGCCTATTATAGGTATGTAAAAGCCTATTATAAGTAGTGATAGGAGCGGTAGCCACGGCAACAACTGTAGTGATGGTAGTGGCAGTAGCGGCGACAGTTGCGACAGTGATGACAGTGACAATGGCGGCAGCGGTAGTAGTGATGATAGCAGTGGCAGTCGCTGTAGCTGAGGTAGCAGTGGCAGCGGCTACAATGGAGGCAGCAATGGTCGTAGTGGCAACATCAGTGGCAGCGGCGACATCAGTAGTAGTAGCAGCTACAGTGGCTGTAGCGGCAGTAGTGGCAGTGGTGGCAACAACAGTAGCGGCGGCAGCGACGGTAGCACCAGCAGTAGTGGCAATACCAGCATTAGCCACAGTGGTAGTGGCAACAGCGACAAGAGCAGCATCAACAGCGGGAGCAGCAGGATAGCAACAAATGTGGTATATACGTATGTATATAGTCAGTATATACGTACATATAATTTTATAGTATTTTATGTACATATATACTAAGTATATATTTACTAAGTATATTTGTATGCATAATACTATAATTTATATGTACAAATACTGTAGTAATATATGTACGAGTGAAATTCTAGTATATATGTACATTTTTACTATAGTAATATATAATAATCAAAACATAGTTTTTTTATAATTTATTTTGATTTGATTTAGTGGTTTAAAATTCTTACAAATGTGGTATCATTTTCTTTCCCATACGAAGCTAGTATAAGTGAAGGAATTTTTCAACAGATATGAAGCACTATGACTCGGATAACATTTTCACAGCAGAAAGTTGGTGATCAGAGGAGCAGAGGGAGAGAAAGCATTGTCAATGCATTGATAGATTATACTTTATGCACAGTCGGTAGATACAATAATTAATAAGATATAATATAATCTTTGTTATTTTTTTGTTTTAGTTATTTAAAATATTGTATTAGAATAAGTTATTAAATGAATTTTTTTTGTTTAATTTAAAATTTTCATTTATAGTTTCTCTTTATATTAAATATAATATAAAAAGATTAAATTTTTTAATTAAATTTTAATTTAAGCTGTATGACAATCAACTTTAATTTGTGTTTGTTCATATCTATAATAACTATTTTTATATATCTGTGATTATGTTTGTGTGTCTTCAAAATTTTTGGGTAGAGTTTTAGCCTATTATAGGTATGTAAAAACCTATTATCAACAGCAGTAGCTGCAGTAGCAGTGGAAGTAGTGATAGTCGTGGCAGCGTCGGTAGCGGTGGGGATAGCAGCTACTGTAGCAGTGGCGGTAGTGGAAGCGGCAGTGGCGTCATCGGAAGTAGTGGCAGTGGCAGCAACAACAGCAGCAGGGGCTGCACCATGAAAGGGGCGGCAACAGTAGTAGGGGCTGCACCATGATAGGGGCGGCGACAGTACCAGCGATGAATGAAATTGATCACTAAACCTTTAATGTGCGAGCCATCATGATCCTGATCTGAAGTTATCTTGAGATGACCTTATCTCAATGCTTTGACACTATCATATTGCTATTGCTATTGCAACCCAAGAATCTATTTGATGTTTTCAATTTCTCTATATCTCAACTTAGACATCAATGATCATGCTTTGCATTAGCGTTAATCACTTCTTTGGAAGGAATTGAGGATAGAAACAAAGAATCCACCCATGTTGCAAGTGAATTCAAAAGATATACCTAGTTGATGGAATCATTAATGGGAAACATTGTCCGATTGGAAGCCAAAATATTTCATGAGCTCTATATTTTATGTACATTGGATTTTTTTATGTGTTTTCTGATCCTTATTGTTCAAAACCAAAATGCATCATGAGTTTTAAATATGATGTTTGATTATAGTATCATGGAAGTTCAATAAACTAAAAGATTTTCATCTTATTAATGATGATTTCTTCAACCAGATTATGTATTGTCAATTTTGAAGCTGCTATATGTACTAGACTCTCTCTAAAGATGATATGTACTTGATTTTGAAGCTGATATATGTACTAGATTTTCTGCTTATAGGTCAATTCTTAAGCTGATACATTAAAAAATTAAATATAGTCTTCATTCTTAATATGTTCAATATGGCTCCAGTAGTGGTCAGCAATCTATTACTATATTCTCTCTATATGATGATTCCAACAGCTACTAGGTAATTATTTTAGTTCTTCCATGTTATAAAACAATCTGTTGGCTATTCAATATTTGTTTTATGAATGAAATTTTGCAGAATGATGAGTAAATGCTATATATGTACTGAAAATTCCATAATTCTCTCAATTAGTATATCTTATGCATATTTGTAAATGCTACATAAGTGATGATCATGTCTATAATTTTTGCTTAATTAATAAGTTGTTATCCTTTTTATCATTTAAGTTTTAATTGATCTATAAGCAGAAAATGAAAGAAGTGAATGATAAGATGAAAGAAATGAAGAATGCAATGCAATATCAGATAACTTATATGGAGTCACAGTTAGTAGCCTTGACAAGATTAATAACACACTGAATTCCAGTAGAGTACCAATGAAGGAGAGCCTTGCACAAATGCACAAACTAATGATGAAGATGATGATTTAGTTTTAAATGATTATACAATTATGTTATGTTTTTGTTTTAACCATGTAACTTTTGCATCATAATTATTTTTTATCTATTTTTTGGATTTTTTAATTATAAAAAATGATTTATTGTATATATTTTTAATAAATTTTATATAAAAATTTAAAAATACGTAATCTAATTTTTTGTAAAAAAATAAAATTATGAAAAAAGCATAGGAATGAAAATAGCAATGGACTTTTCCCTCACAAATTTAGTTAGAAGATTTTCTATACAAATTTAGTTGAAAATTATTATTTAATATTCTTTGTATGATTAAAATTAGCAAGAAAAAAATATAATTAGCTAGAAAATTTTAATCGTTAAAAATTTTGCTAGAGAATTTTTTTTTTCTCGCTAATATTTTGTGACGATGACTTTAGCTTGAGATAATTTCTATTGTTAGTGCATTGTTATTATATTTTAATGACAGAAAAATCTGATATAGCTTGGAAAATTTACCGAGCTATTTGAGCTTTTTAATTTAGTGTCTGACAATCAATCTATCAATCTATCTATCTATTTGTCTATCTATTTATCTATTTGTCAATCTATTTTTCTTTCTATCTATTTGTCTATCTATTTATCTATTTGTCAATCTATTTTTCTTTCTATCTATTTGACTATCTATCTGTCTGTCAATCTATCTTTCTCTCTATCTATATATCTTTTTGTCTGACTATCTATCTATATATCTATTAATCTATCTATCTATTTATCTGTCTATCTATATATATATCTATCAATCTATCATTTGTCTATCTATTGTCTATCTATTTGTCTATCTAGCTATCTATCTAGCTATCTATCTATCTATCTATTTATCTATTTGTCAATCTATCTGTCTATATGTCTGTCTATCTATTTATCTGTCTATTAATCTATCTGTCTATATATATGTATATTTGTATGTCTATCTGTATGTATATATATATATATATATCTATCAATATTTTGGTCTATAAATCTATTTATCTATATGTCTATCATTGTGTCTGTCTATCTATCTATTTATTTATTTGTCTATATGTCTGTCTATCTATGTATATATCTATCTATCTATTTACTAATCTATCCATGTCTATATGTCTGTCTATCCATCTATCTATCTTTCTCTCTATCTATCTATATATCTCTATGTCTATCTATTTATCTATTGATTTATCTAACTATCTAATTATTTGTATATATATATATATATCTATAAATCTATCTATATATCTTTCCATCTCTATGTTTATCTAAAAGTCTATCAATCTATCTATCATTTTATCTATCTATCAATCTATTTTTCTAACTATTTTTCTATATATATTTCTATCTTTATATCTATTTACCTATCTATGTATCTATATATTTATTGGTCTATCTATTTGTCTATCTATCTGTGTATCTATCTATCTATCTACCCTAATTTTTTGTTGATATTTTTGTCTATCTATCTATGTGTCTATCATTCTGTCTAATCTATCTATCAATCTATCTATCAATTTATCTATCAATCTATTTATCAATCTGTATATCAATATGTTTATCTTTATTTTATCTATCAATCTATTATTTTTTCTATCTCTCTATCTATCTATCTGTTTGTCTATATGTTTATCTATATGTCTATCTATCTGTCTATCTATAAATCTATCTATTTATCTATATATCTATCTATCAATATAAGTATTTTTCTATCGATCTATCTATATATCTATCTATCTATATATTTATCTATCTATATGTTTATCTATCTATCTATCATTATGCCTATCTATCCGTTTATCTATCTATCTATCTATATATTTATCTATCTATTTGTTTATATATCCATTTATCTATATGTATATCTATCTATCTATCTATTTATCTTTATGTTTATCTATCAGTCTATTAAATCTATATATAAATTTGTCTATCTCTATATCTATCTATTTATTCATCTTTCTAATATTTTGTTGATATATCTGTCTAACTATCTATCTAATTATCGTTCTATTAATCTGTCTATCTATTTTTCTATTTTCAATATGTCTATCATTCTACCTATTAATATGTCTATCTATCAATCTACCAATCTATCTATCATTTTGTATATCTATCTATCTATATGTCTATCTATCTTTCACTATGTCTATCTATCTGTCTATCTATCTAACTAATTTTCTATCTATCTATCTATGTATATATTTGTCTATCTATCTATATATATGTCTATCTATCTATATATTTATCTATCTATCTATCCTTTTTATTGGTCTATATATGTATCTCTTTATCTATCTATTTTTTATCTCTATCTATCTAACTATATACTTATCTATTTCTGTATCCATCTATCTATATATCTATATATCTATATATCTATATATCTATCTATATATCTATCTAACTAACTATGTGTATGTCTGTATATCTATATATCAATCTGTTTATTAATCTATCTATCTATTTATCTATCTATTTGTCAATATATCTCTATATCTATTTGTCTATCTTTCTTTCAATCTATCAATCTGTCTATCAATCTAATTATCTATCTATCTATTTGTCTATCAGGCTTTTTATTAATCTTTCTATATGTTTCTCTATCTCTTGGTCCATTTGTCTAACTATAAGGCTATCTTTCTATCTATCAATATGTCTATCTATCTGTCTAACTATCTTTCTCTCAATTTTTCTATATATCTTTAATCTATTTAACAATCTATCTATAAATCTTTCTATCAATCAATCTATCTATTTGGCTATCAAACAATTTATCTAAATGTATATCTAACTATTTATCTATCTGTCTATCAATATGTCTATCTATCTATCTATCTATCTATGTTTATATGTGCCGATCTATCTATCTATCTGTCTGTCAATCAATCAATCAATATATCTATTTATCAATCAATCTATCAATCTATCTTTCCGTCTATAAATCTGTCTGAATATTTGTATGTCTATCTATCTTTTTTTTCTCTTTCTGTCTATCTAGACATCTTTCTGTATAACTATCTATTTTCTCTCTATATGTCTCTATTTTTATATGTCTATATGTCTATCTATATGTCTATCTATATGTCTATCTATCTGTCTATCAATATTTTTGTCTACCTATTAATCAGTCTATCAGTTAGTCTATCTATCAATCTATCTATCTGTCAATATATCTAATGGTCTATATGTCTATCTATCTTTCTATTTTTCTATATGTCTATATATCTTTTTATCTATCTATTTGGTATATGTCTGTCTATCTTTCTATTTATCTATCTATCTTTATATGTATTAGTCTATCTATCTATTTGTCTATTTATCTGTCTATCTATCTATCTATCTATGTATCTATCTACCTATATATCTATCTATCCATCTATCTATCCATCTAATTCTCTATCTATTTTTCTATATATCTATATATATATATATATATATCTATCTTTCTATCTAGCAATCTGTCAAACTATATTTGTATCTATCTGTCTATATAACTATATATCTTTATGTCTATTTATCTGTCAATCTATCTATTTGTCTAATAAATGGTTTAATAATCATTCTATCAATATATCTATCGATCAATCTATTTATTTGTCTATGTGTCTATCCATCTATCAATTTATCTATATTTCTATCTATATATTTGTTTATGTATCTATCTATCTATCTGTCTATCTATTTTTCTATTTATCAATCTTTCTTTTTGTCTATCAATTAGTCTATCAATCTATTTATCAATAAATCTATCAATCAATCTATCTAACTATTTATCTATCACCATATCTATAAATTTATCTACTTATCAATCTGTATATCAATCTGACTATCAATTTGTTTATCTATATGTCTATCTATCTATCTGTTGATCTGTTTGTCTATTTGTATGTTTATCTAACTATCTATCTGACTATCTATCTCTCTATTTATCTAAATAGCTATTTGTTTGTTATCTATATGTCTATATGTTAATCTATTTGTCTATCTATATATCTATCTTGCATTCTTTCTATTCATCTATCTATCTATCTATCTTTTTTTATCAATCTATCTATCAATCTATCTATTAATCTATTTATTAATCTATCTATCAATTTGTCTATCAATATGTCTATCTATATATCAATCTAAATATCTATCTTTCTATCAATCTACCTGAGTCTATGTGTCTATATATCTATCTTTCTATCGACCTATTTATCAATCTTTCTATCTATTTATATATATGTTTGTCTATATATTTGTCTATCTATCTATCTATCTATCCATCCATCCATCTGTCTGTCTCTGAATATGTCTAACTATCTATTGTATATCTATTTGTCAATTTGTTATCTCTATTTGTATGTATATCTATCTATCTATCTATGTATCTATCTATTTGTCTATCTATGTTTGTATCAATCTATCTATTTGTCTATCTATCTATTTATCTATCAATCTATTTGTCTGTCTATCTGTATGCCATCATGTTTGTTTGTCTCTCTTTTTATCTACATATCTATATGTCTATTTTTCTATCAATCTATCAATCTATCTAATTTTATATCTATCTATATATCTATCAATATGAAAATCTATTTTTCTATCAATAAGTCTATCAATCTCTATATCAATCTATTTAACATAGCTAAAAAATATTATGTACATATTCATTTGAAAATTTTTAATATTCTTATTTTCTTAAAATTTACCAAGGAAAAATATATAATTAGCTAGGGAATCATTAAAAAATTTGCTGTAGAATTTTTTTTATCATTAATATTTTGAAAGGACTTTAGCTTGAGATAATTTCCATCAATAGTCTATCATTATTATATTTTAATGACAGAAAAATCTCACATAACTAGAAAATTTCACTAGCTATTTGGACTTTTTATTTTAGTGTATGACAATCAATATATTTATCTATTTGTCTATCTATCTATCTATTTGTCAATCTATTTGTCTTTCTATCTATTTGACTATCTGTCTGTCTATCTATCTCTTTCTCTATATATCTATATATCTTTTAGTCTAACTATCTATCTATCAATCTATCTATTTATCTATCTATCTATATATCTATCTATCTATCTATCTATCTTTCTATCTATCTATATGTATACCAATATATCTATCTAGCTATCTATATATTTATATATTTGTCTGTCTATCTCTCTATCAATATGTTTGTGTATCTATATGTATATCAGTATGTCTATCTATATGTCTATATATATATATATATATATTTTTGTCTATCTATTTATTTGTCTTTTGTCTAAAATTATGTCGGTCAATCTGTCTATTTATTTATTGGTCTATATGTCTGTCTATCTGTGTATATATCTGTCTATATATCTGTG
This sequence comes from Sapria himalayana, assembly GCA_029783825.1. NCBI lineage: Eukaryota > Viridiplantae > Streptophyta > Magnoliopsida > Malpighiales > Rafflesiaceae > Sapria > Sapria himalayana. The sequence goes on along the minus strand of JAREIK010010306.1, from coordinate 7,042 downwards.
TGTCTATATGTCTATCTATCTGTGTGTCTATATGTCTATCTATCTGTGTGTCTATCTGTGTGTCTATCTTTCTGTATATCTATCTATTTATTTTTTTGTCTATTTGTTTATCTATATCTATGTATATTTATTTGTCATCAGTCTATTTATCTATTTATTAATTTGTTTATCTAACAATCTATCTATTTCTATATTTATCTATATATCTTTCTTTCTATCTCTTTGTTCTTTATATGCCTATAAATTTATCAGTCCTTTTATCTATTTATCTATTTGTCTATATATATTTCTATATTTATTGGTCTATTTATTGGTCTATCTATATGTCTATCTATCTGTCTATCTATCTATCTATCAACCTAATATTCTATTAATATTTTTGTCTATCTATCTATCTATCATTTTATATGTCTATCAATATGTTTATCAATCAATCAATCTATCTATCTATCTATGTATCAATCTTTTTATCAATTTGTATATCAATCTATCTATCTTTTATTTTCATTTTATTATTTTGTCTATCTCTCTATCTGTCTATCTGTTTGCCCATACATTTATCTATATGTCTATCTATTTATCTATCTATATGTTTGTCTATTGATCTATCTAACTATTGGTCTATCTATCTATATATCTATCAATCTATCTATTTGTCTATCTATCTGTCTATCTATATATCTGTATATGTATTTGTGTATCTATCTGTCTATATGTATGTCTATCTATCTTTATATTTGGTTATCTATTTAACTATTTATCTTTCTACCATTCTAAATATTTGTGTTTTTCTATCAAATATCTATCTATCTATTTATTTGATAATCTGTATGTCTATCTTATTGTTTATCTATCTCTCTATCTATTTGTCTATCTATCTGTCTATCTGTATATCTATCTAAATGTCTTTCTATCAATGAATCTATTTGTGTATCTATCTAACTCTGTCTATCTATTGGTCTATCTATCTATTTGTCTATGTATCTGTCTATATATCTATCTATTTATTTATCTATCTTTCTATCTTTCTTCTGTCTATCTATCTATCTATCTATTTATCTATCTATCTAAGTATTTGTCTAATGATCTATCTATATATTTATCTACCTATCTACCTATCTATCTATTTATCTATCGATCTATCTGTCTATCTATCTGTATGTTTATCTATTTATCTATCTATTTGTCTATCTATTTTTCTATCTATTTACCTATCTATTTGTTTATATATCTGCTTATCTATATGTATATCTTTATATCTATCTATCTATCTATTATAAATCTGTCTATTATATCTATATATAAATTTGTCTCTCTATATCTTTCTATGCATCTATCTAATATTTTGTCAATCTATCTGTCTAACTATCTGTCTAATTATTTTTCTATTAATTTGTTTATTTATTTATCTATCTATTTTTGTATCTTCCAATCTGTATATCATTCTACCTATTAATATGTCAATCAATCAATCAATCTATCTATCTGTATGTCAATCTATATGTTTATCTATCTGTCTTTCAATATGTCAATTTATTTATCTATATAATTTTTTAACTATCTATCTATGTATCAATCTATGTATATATTTTTCTATCTTTCTATCTATATATCAATTTATCTGTTTGTCTATCTGTCTATCTATCTATCTATCTATCTATCTTTTTGTTTATTTATCTATCTATCTATCTATTTTTCTATTTTTTTATTTATCTATCTATTTATCTATATATCTATCTATTTCTTTATCCATCTATCAATTTATCTATCTATATATCTATCAATCAATCAATAAATCAATTAATCTATCTATCTATCTATCTGTCTGTCTGTCTATCTATCTATCTATCTATATATCAATCTATTTTTCTTTTTATCTATCCATTTGTCTATTTATTTGTCTATATTTCTCTATATCTATTTGTCTTCCTATATGTCTAAATATATATATATATATATATATATATATATATATATATATATATTTCAATCAATCAATTAATCAATCAATCTATCTATCTATCTATTTATCTATTTATCTATTTATCTATTTGTCTATCAGTCTTTTTATCTATCTATCTATCTATCTATATCTTTTTCTATTTTTTTGGTCTCTTTTTCTATTTATAAGGCTATCTATATATCTATATGTATATTTATTTGTCAAACTATCTTTCTATCAATCTTCCTTTCTATCTATCTTTTAATATATTTATCATTCAATCTATAAATCTATCAATCAATCAATCTAACTGTCTATCTATCAATTAATCTATCTAAATGTCTATCTAACTATTTATCTATATGTTTATTGATATGTTTATCTATCTATTTATCTATTTATCTATTTGTATATGTGCCTATAAATTAATCAATCAATCTATCTATTTATATATCTATCTGTCTGTCTGTCTATCTATTATCTATCTATCTATCTTTCTGTCTAACTATCTATTTCTCTATCTATATGTCTATCTATCTATCTGTCAATCTATATGTCTATCTATATGTCTGTCTATCTATCTATATATATTTCTGTCTACCTATCAGTCAGTCTATCTGTCAGTATGTCTAATAATCAATCAATCTATCTATATATATGACTGTCTATTTGTCTATCTATCTTTCTGTTTGTCTATCTGTCTATATATCTTTCTATGTATCTATTTGTCCATATGTTTTTATATCTATCTATTTATCTCTCTATCAATCTTTCTATGTATCTATCTGTCTATCTATTTGTCTCTTTGTCTATCTATCTTTCTATCTATCTGTCTATCTACCTATCGATCTATCAATCTATTTCTCCGTCTATTTTTTATCTATCTATCTATCTTTCTTTCTTTCTATCCATCTATCAGAAAAACTATATGTCTATCTATCTGTCTATATATCTATCTATATTTATGTCTACATATCTGTCAATCTATCTATTAATCTATCTATTTATCTAATAAATAGTCTAATAATCTATCTATCATTCTATCAATAAATCAATTTATCTATCTATCTATGTGTCAATCTATTTATCTATCTATCTATATGTGAGTCTGTATGTCTAAATGTCTATCTTTATATCTGTCTATCTTTCTATCTATCTATTTATTTATCTGTCTGTCTATTTGTATGTCTATATTTCTACCTCTCTTTCTATCTTTCTTTCTATTTATCTGCATGTCTATCTATCTATCTATTTATCAATCTTTCTTTTTGTCTATCAATTAGTCTATCAACATATCTTTCTATTTGTCTATCTTTCAATCTATCTAATATTTATCTATCACCATATCTATCAATTTAGATACTTATCAATCTATTTATCTATATGTATATCTATCTTTTGATCTGTTGATTTGCCTATCTATTTGTATGTCTAGCTGACATTCTATCTATCTATCTCGCTTTTTATGTATATATTAATCTATTTGTTTATCTATCTATCTATATGTATATCTATCTATCTATATATCTATGTATATTTCTATTAATCTATCTATATATCTTTCATTCTTTTTTCAATCTATCTTTCAATTTGTTTATTAAAAATATCTATCAAGCTATCTATCAATTTGTCTATCTATATATCTATCTAAATATCTATTTTTTTTTCTATATAATTGCGTATATTTCTATCTATCTATCTATCATTTTCTCTTTTTGTCTATCTATTTGTATATCTATCTATTTATCTAATTGTCTATCTATCTATCTATCTATCTATATGTTTATTTGTATGTCTATCTATCTTTCTATCAACCTATCTATCAATCTATCTATCTAATTATATATCTATTTGTCTATCTAGTTGTTTATCTATTTATCTATCTATCTATATGTCTTTCAATCTGTCTGACTATCTATTGTAAATCTATTTGTCTATTTGTCAATCTATCTATTTATCTAGCTATCTTTTTGTATTTCTATCTGTCTATCTCCCTGTGTGTTTGTCTATCTTTCTATATGTATATCTATATGTCTATTTTTCTATCTATCTATCTATCAATATGTCAATCTATCTGTTTATCAATATTTCTATCAATCTAGATATAAATCTACCTATCATTCTATCTATAAATCTATCTATCAAAATATGTATCAATCTTTCTATTAATCAATATATCAATCTTTGTAACTATTTGAATGTCTATATATCTATCATTCTATTTGTCTCTTGATCTATCTATAAATCTTTATATCAATCTATTTATATATCAATCTATTTGTATATCTATCAATCAATTGATCTTTTATCTATTTGTCTATATATATGTATATCTCTCTATCTATCTATCTATCTATTAATATGTATAACTATCTATCAATCTGTCTATCTATCTGTCTATCTATCTATATTTTAATCTATCTATAAATTTGCCTATAAATCTATCTATCAATTTGTCTATCAATCTGTCTTTCAAGCTATCTATCAATCTGTCTATCATTTAATTTATCTATCTATTTGTCTATCTATCTGTCTATCTATCTATCTATCTATATATCTATCTATATATCTGTTTATCTATCTATGTATTTGTCTGTCTA